>JARHVA010007040.1:622500-712500 GCA_037957365.1 Torreya grandis
TAATATGTAGGTTCTATAAATATGGTAATACATATATCTTGTGTATCAAATAAAATCCTAACATGTCAAATATTCATGGGTTTAGTAAGACTAGGAATAGAGTAGAAACTATAACAAAACATACAAATTAAGAGGTAGAACAATTTGTACCAAGGGGTTATGTAATTTTTAAAAATCATTTGGTTATCATAATTGTCTCTTCCAATTACTCATGTTTTTAAGATAATGTAATATTATCATTGTGAAATAATTTTCACTTAAATAATTATTTATCACGATACTATGAATTGGTTGTGAATCACCATAGGATTGTAAAAATAATGATTTTAAATATGATTCATCATTTATAATATCATTATCATAAAATTAAATCTTTCATCGTTTTACCAATATGCATGTAATTTTTCTAATAATACTATCCATTGGGTTATTATATATAAAATTGAGGAGGATGTACAATATATGTGTAGTGTACCTCAATAGAGTCATTAGTTTCTTTTGCCTTGTTATTTAGAATATTATTATAAAATGTTTTTTTAATTTGAATTTACATTAGGTTTTTTTCATGAATCCTCTGTAGGTTATTTTAAGCTCAATAAAATTTCATCAATAAGATCTTGCATATTATGCCTCACCTTGTATCATTTTTACAAATCTACATCATATCAATGATAATCACAATATTCATTTCTATCCCTTAGCTATAGGTGTTCTTATATTAACATTTTATGGTGGAGGGATAGATATAAGTTTTCACTCACTAAACTTATATAAAATGATATGATGAGGATGATGTAATTTCTAATGAATCTTATTTTGTGGATTGGATAAGAGAATTTGATTTGTAGGCTATGATATTACTTTAATTAATTTTTTTTACCTCCTTATTAGTATCATTTTATAAATCTTAGTATCTTCATTTACTATGGAACTTATAATTTTATGTAGTTGTGGAATTAAATGTATATTTTAGATTGTTTAAAGCTATGGTTTTTACTTATTGATCTCTTATTATGTGGCATAGCTCATTGAATGGATTAAATTTATTGAATACAATGGACTCATGGAATGGGGAAAGTAAATTTTTCCTACATTTCTTCTAACAATTTACTAGCCACAGAAATGGTCATCTTAGATTTAATGGTATTATTCTGAAATAAATAATCATTTATTTGCACATTGGGTCCTTGATAGAGTTTAGGAATTTGAACATTTGATAATTTGTATCTATTGTTGATTAAAAAAATTGCTAAAATTTGATCTACCAAAGGATTGAATTTATTAAATAATTGGAATAGGATATCATAGAACCATTGCAAAGAATAATACTTAATACAATGTGGAAATAGCTTGTTTAACATTTTGTCATTAGATGCATAGTCAAAACATGTTTTATGGAAGGATCTAAGGTATTATTTTGAATCAACTTTTCCATCTAATGATGGAATATTAAGAGATACAAAATTTTTATATAAAATATAAGATGAAATTTATATTATTGATGGATTGTGAAGAAAAGCATGTGAATCTTTATAATGACTAGATCTAGAGGTACCTTGCTCTAAATGAAACACCTTAGCCTGTAGAATTGAAACAATATACATGATGTATCATGTAGTAGGTGAGGTTGATGATGTAACATTTTTAATCATTATAGGAAGTGCATAGGTTGGTTGTGTGGTAATAGGCATGGTAATATGATACAACCCTTATTTTTCTATCACACATTGGGTAGGCATAAAATATGTAAAAAAGCATGTAGATGTAGTCATAGTATTAATAATATTAGTTTGAACACATATGGTGGGATGAGTAAGTTTAAAATATTGATTGATATGATTGAAGGGATCATGGTGTTCCTCAAATGTGCTATACCTAGATAAATTTTTATGTTTATCTCTTGTTAAATATAAAAATGCATCATGCATTTATGGATTCATTTAAATAAATTGAGTTAGTTTTCATTCATCAATGTCATGTGCTTAGATATAGGTTTAGCATCTAATTTGCTTATTATAAATCTAATTATCACTCTTGTGCCATTTCATTTACATATACCTCTTTATTAATCTATATAACCCCAATATAGATTCATTTTAGGGTTAAACATTTGGTGACCCAATATTTGAACATCAAAATCCTAATCACACCCTATTATATGCTTATTACCTACTTTGTCCTAATATTTATGCACTTCATATCTATTATCATGGATGATATTGATTATTTTTATGACTATGATTATGAAACTATCCAATTCTCCCTCAAAGAAGGAATTAAAATTAACTACTCTTATATTCTTCAAAGTGATAAAGCATGTAATATAAAATACTTTAACGGTGGTAGTTTTTATCCCTATAATTAGTTTTATGCTCCCACCAGTTCAAGAGATGAGTTCATCATTCTCAATGAAGATAAAAATACTTTACCCATAATTCCTATACCACCATTATATAACTTTCGGATTCAATACTTGAAAAATTATGGACATCAAGACCATGGATTGGAAAAACATGAGCAAGGTATATCCCACCCTATATATCTTAAGTATAACAATGCAAATAGGTAGGGTTTGGGATTTTCAAACACATCCTTGATTCACCCACCATTCAAGTAAACTAAACATGTACATTTTACCAAAAAATGTGGGTACATATGACCAAGAGGTTCCTTCATTTAATCATCAAAATTTCCAAAAACTGCATAAAGATATTATGGCTAATGTACAAACATCTAATAATGGTGAGATGTCTTCAAGCAAATTTATTAGACACCCCAACATTCCTAAATTTACAAACTATATCCCTCTATTCAAGGGTGATGGTATTTTCTTAACTTAATTTAGAACAAATTCTATATCAAAAAAGGTATCCTAACCAAACCTTTCCAAAGCTAAAATTGTTATACCTTACCAAAGGAAAATGAAACAAATTCCCTAAATTTCATGATCATGAACTTGCACTTGTTATGCATGTGAATGATGATACTCATATGCCTAGATTCATAAATGGTGGTGGGTTGCAACCAATGATAAACACCTTTATCCCTATATAATATTTAGTGTTTATGATGACCACTATTGGGGACCTCCAAAATCAAGTTTCTATACTCCAAATGCAAATGGATTTCCATAATGATAATGCACATATTACCCCACTCAATAATAAACCTCTTGCACAATGTATACTTGAATATATTTACCCATAATATTTTGAATTAATAAATTTGCCTTTTTTTTATAGGCAAGGTCTCATTCTACCACATGATCTGATATATACATGTTTTTGGTCAATAGACACAAGATGAAAAACTATTGATAAAAGTTTTACATATGGGTATTTTTTAGGAGGCTCAAAATTGGTTCTATAGTTTACCAAAGGGTTCCTTAAATATTTTATTAGAATTGGAATTTGTATTTTTCATGGCCTTCAATATATACAAGGTGTCAAAACATACATTATAAAATTTTCACAACTTCAAACGACATGATAATGAGTCCCTTAATGATTATAGTATTTGATTTAGACCCTCGGATTTTGAATTGTTATTTATCTTTATTAGAGGCCTTATTCCCCCATTAAAGGAAAGGACATTGAATAAAAAAATATGAATTATTTACCCATTTATATAATCATGTGCATAGATATGCTTCCTTCATAATTCCTCATTCCAAAAAACATCCAATATCTTCCTTCAAATATAAAAGATTTATGCCTCACGCAAAGGAGAAAGATAGTTTACCTAAGGAACATTGTGAATAAAAATGTAGTATCCCTAATCTCTGTATGACCAATTCACAAATGTTACTTAACATGAGGCCAATTCATGTCCCATATCTTATACAAGAATCTCAAAATTATAAACACAAAAAACATCCATCACAACAAGTTTTAACAATTACCTTATACATGGGTGGTGCTTATTTTTTTGCATAACCATATCAATCCTACACAAGCAAAAACTACATATAATGTAATATGATTACAACACATGGGCTTCAATATAAAAAATGTACAAAATAAAGGATGTTTTAAATACTCCTTGGGAAACATAACACTACCAATCACTTGTGGTCCTAAAGTGATTCAAACATGGGTTTGGATTATGCCTACAACATCTCCATATGCATTTACATGAGGAAATTTTTGGCTGTAGTAAATAGAATCAATAGTTGATACAAATCAGCAAGTTATTTCCTTTATTATTTGAAGACAAATTAATAAATATTTCAAATGATAACATTACTTTTTCTACTACGCTTGTAAAATGTTAGGAACATGATATGTACCTTTTCAACCTATTTAATCATGATGCAAATAATGTAAAAGATCAAACTTAAGGTTGTAAGATTCAAAGTTGAGGAGATATGTATGACCATATATTGGATGGCATCATATAATTATCTATCCTCTTAAAAAAATTCCAAAAACACCAAACAAATCAAAAACCTACAAATCTCAAATAACACTTTTGGTGCCTACATGCTCTATTGTCTCCATAACATCCATGTGTTATTTCCATATTGATGCATGACTTGCTCAGTTACTCCTACATACGTATTCATGTCATACTTTGACATTAGTGTGATAGAGACATACGTAAACACATGATACATTCCTATTTTGGATTTCCATCTACTCATGTCATATGGACATTTGGGACATCTGATTCTTTCATCTTGATACACATAGGTTATATGATTTGATGATCACTCTACATTATCATGTTTAAACTTAAATATGTACTTACACATACCTATTATCTAAAACATATATTACATAGGGTACTTGATATGTTATACACTTGCCATGCTTTTTCTAACACATTGGATCCATGGGCTACTATGACATGTTTATGTTGGTTGCTTATGTTTTACATTATGCACTTCCTTGAGTGTCTTTTCTTGCTTATTATATCATTTGAATATTCTCCTCTTATTTCATTCCCCATGCCTATGTAATCTTTCATTTACATGTGTATCTCATTGTTTATGGTATGGAAATTTGAATTGTCATTGTTGCCTTTATGAAAATTTTAATAAGTCATGTCCCTTTGATTGTGCATCATTTGAACATGCCCCTTTTTTGTGGTCTCCTTGGACCACTGCCTTTTGGATTTATTACAAGTTATCTTATGTGTGTGATTATTTTTTTGTTGATATTGTACTATTTATATCTAGACATTTCCACAATATTTATCATGCATCTTAGGCCTATATATGATTACATTAGTTCTATTTGATTCGCTGATATATATACCTAAACATGTTCCCTTCTATATGATAAATGGTTAAATTAATATATTACATAATTCCTATAATTCTCTCACCTAAAATGGGGGAATATTAGTGGTGGCATGTGATAGAGACATGTTCTCCACCCTTGGAACATATTTTGGATTATAGTAAGGGAATGATTTGGAACCATGTTCTCCACACTCATTCAGTATGTGGTACTTATATCAATTTATAAATTGTAGTGGGGGCATGATTTGGAAGCATGTTATCCACACTAATTCAATATGTGGTTCTTATATAAGTTTTTATATACATTGGGGGCATGCCATATGAGCATGTCTTCCACACATTCATAGTTCTTAGATTATGTGGAGGTATGGTTTGGAAGCATGTTCTCTACACCTTTTTGATATTTAGCATATCTAGATTAAAATGGGGGCATGTTTTGTAAACATGTCCTCCACATTGGTACTTATATCATTCCAAATATTTCTCCATATATGGTGGGTTAATACCTTGGAATCATGTCCTCCACACTTACATAGTTATTAAAATTGGCCAAAGTACATAATTATATGATTCAGATTCATAATTATAGTAGAATTATATACATCAGTACTACTTTTATACATAGTTCAAGCATGACACACATTTAATGTGCATATACTATGAAAAATGTGTTTAATATTACAAAATCCAAATTAGTTCAAGATTCCAAAACTCTTTTATGGATTGTTACCATATCACATAATTTTTCATACTAATACCTTGTAAAATTTAATAGACTTTTATTGAACTAATATACTACAATAGTTGGTTCACCTTTTGGTATGCTTGTGGTGATTCAATATTTCTATATTACCAAGTTTCTAGTTTGGACTTGATCATCCAGCCTCACAATATTTAAGTATCATTGGGTTGCACATATGATCTAATCTCAACTACCAGGTGGAAATTCACTTTTGCTCTAAAGATGGAGGCATGTGCCTTCCAATCTCTCTCATTATACACACACACACACACACACACACACACACACACACACACACAAATAAGCAAGGTGATTATATCAACACAAATGTCTACTCTTAAACCTTTCTCTTTCAATTTAAACATATTTCAAGTACTTTCAAGAGATATTATATGCACTTGTTTTATAATATAACATGTTCTTTGTTGTAGTTTAGTCACTAGTGAAGCACTCATGTTAGGAACATGCGAATACAAGGTGCAAAAACACACCCATGTATGTATTTCTTTCTTATAAACTAACAATTTAATTACTATATTAAATAGGGTAATGTAGATGATATTTTATTATTATATATAACCTTAGTCTTGTACACTTGGAAAATTCAAACCTTGGTTGATCCTCTCAATTATTTATCTTTCTTACTTCCATAAGTCTCTCATATTCTCTATCTTTGTGCCTCTTGGCCTATATCTCTTAGTGCAACTATTTTTATGTTGATGGCCTAGGTCTTCCATCTTGCCTAGAATTATTAAAATGTACTTATCTTCCATCTCTATGATTTTAGAATATGTATTTTCCCTCCTTATCCAAAGTCACTAACATCTGGGATAGGCAGTAGTGTCAACATTACTATCATGTCTTGATGTAATTGTCCAGTGCCTTAAAGATATCCAATTTTGAAATGAAAAATATCCTATTGTTTGGCCTAAGTGATTTAATACACTTATTACTCCAAAGGAATATATATAAATATAATATTAACCCTCATTCATTCCTCACCTAGCAACCATACTAAAGAGAATTCAAAGAGAATTAAATTTAATAAAGCTTCCCTATTTATTCATATTTATATACCAATCATATGGATTGTACATCTAAAGGTCTTAAGTACTAAAAGAGTAGTAAAAGATCCTTATTTTCCAAGTTACAAGCTAGGTCACTATTGTATTTACTTTGCATATATTGTATGATTCACACACAAGCCAACATGCAGGGGATAATTACATTAGTCTAAGGCTCTCTTTGGAGTATTGTATATATAGGAAACATACTTTTATATCAAATTCATTGGGTTTAACTTGACACCATGTGCCCACCAACCTATTTTTCTACAAGGTCACATTGAAGATGGAAAGTTAGGGTTTTGCCATTTCACAAGGAGTGATTGTCCATGACCCAGATCTAAATACACAAGAGTGAAGGCAAAGAAAAATCCATATAATATAGGTGGTTACATCCTATTTCAACAGATATTATGTACAATAAACAAGAATTAAACCCAAATATTAGTGTCGATGCAACTATCCCAGGCTAACATTACTATCTAGAAATCTAGAAGTGTTAAATCTAGAATCTGATGATTTTTATAGATTTTCCTTTCTACCTAATTTCATCTTGTTCAAGATCCATAACTAAATTAACATCATAATGAAATAGGTCCTTCAATTCTTTGATAAGATATATGTGTGTGTGTGTGTGTGTGTGTGTGTGTGTGTGTGTGTGTGTGTGTGTGTGTGTGTGTGTGTGTGTGTGTGTGTGTGTGTGTATGTATATGTATATATATGTATATATATATATATGTATATATATGTATATATATATATGTATATATATGTATATATATATATGTATATATATATATATATATGTATATATATGCATATGTATATATATATATATATATGTATATATATGTGTATATATATGTATATATACACACACATATATACATATATATATACATATATATACATACATATATACATATATATATATACATACATACATACATATACATACATATACATATACATATACATATATATACATATATATACACACACACACATATATACTGATTGTCTATGACCCAAATCTAAATACACAAGATTGAAGGCAAAGAAAAATCCATAGCATATATGTGGTTGCATCCTATTTCAACAAATATTATGTACAAGAAACTAGAATTAAACCTAGATAGTAGTGTCGATGCAACTATCCCAGGTTGACATTACTATCTAGAAAACTAGAAGTGTTAAATCTAGAATCTAATGATTTTTCTAGATTATCCTTTCTACCTACTTTCATCTTGTTCTAGATCCTCAACTACATTAGCATCATAACAAACTAGGTCCTTCAATTGTTTGTTATATATATAGAGTCTGTAGATTCAAGCCTATGGAGTTTGTAGTTTTAAGCCTTCAGATTTCGTAGATTTCTAAAAATCTTGAAGAATGAAGAAATTGAATGCTCAGAACAATTCTTGAAAAGGGGAGAGAAGATTTTGGTCTGTTGAACCAAAATAGTTCATATGTTGTCCCAAAAATTAGTGATATTTTTGGGGGACAATAGTCTGGACCATTCTAGAAGAAATGTTTGGGAAGAAATATTTAACAAGGGGTCATGAGGTGGATAATGAGCTCATTAGTTTTATTCTAGGAATATTTGGCATAATATAAGACTTATTCACCAAATATAAGTTACTTAGGTTGTAATTGAAATAACATGGTATAGATAAAAATGATAAACAATTGATCCTTGCAATTCTTTCCAAGTTATGTCCTGATTATTCTATTTTTGTTTCTACCTTCCATGCTACTAAGAGTGTCATAGGAGCTACATGGATTATACCTTCCTTGTAGGATTTTCCAAATATTTGACTAGGGAGAAATATACACTTATTCATATGGGTCCATTCAAGTCTTTTAAGTCACATGACCTAATTAGTCATGAAAATACATACGGATTCAAATAGTAAGGATAATAAATATAAAAAGAAGGAATACAAGAAATAGAAGGGAAAAACATTGTATGTTACATCTAAAAGGACAACAACTAATACCTCATATTCAAATGCCAAACCTAAGATAGAGAAGGTCAAATGTGTCTATTGTAAGAGAAGTAGGAATGATTAACATAAATATATGAATAAATAGATATACCACTTAACAAAAATTATTGAGAGGAATAATATAAGTGTCCCTGATTCCATCACATAAAGTTCATCAACTCTAGAGACCTCTAACAAAAAATATAGTGGTAAAGAGAAAGATAAAGGCAAATTCTTTATTATAGTTTCATCTCATCCTTCCACATGGGTCATTGATTATGGTCCTACACATCACATGATTTTTCTTATCCTTAATTCCATGTTTCATGCCTTCTATTTTGATAGGTGATGATACTTATGTATAAGTTTGTAGGAGAGGATCTGTGGAGTGAGTGATGGAACATTTGAGGATGCTCTATGTGCTTCCTCACTATTAAATAATCTCCTATTTGTTTATCAAATCATCCATTTTGGATCAATCAAGAGAGTTGAGTTTACCCTAAATTTGATAGTCATTAGGGAGTTACATAGTAATTATACAATGGCAGTTGGGAAACCAAATCACAGATCATAGTTAAACATTTTCTCACACTTTACTCCTAATCATCCTTCTATTTTACTACTCACTCACTAATATTGGGTGAGTAAGCTATGACATGAGTTATTTGTCCATATTAGTTATTACTAAATTGGAATAAGTCAATCTGATCTATATGGTTATAGGATTCCCTCATTTCTACTTTTATGATGCTATTTTTTAGGGTTTCATACTTGGTAAACATCCTAAAGAAAAGTATAAAAAATACAAATCATGGAGAGCTACACATATTTTAGATATTTTTCACAGTGATATTTATGGTAGAATTCCATAGCCTTAATTTAGTAGGACTAGATACATTTTTACTTTTATTTATGAATTTTTAAGGTATACTTGGGTGTAATTTCTAAAACTAAAGTTTAAAGTTTTTGAACTTTTTTAGATGTTCAAAAATATTGTGGAGAAACAATCAAGAAAAGCCATCAAGTTTTTGTGCATAAACAATGGTGTAGAGTATGCCAACCATTTTTTGAGTAGCTTTTCACTTCATAAGGGATTTATTTATAATGTACAATTCTATATAGTCCTCGGTAAAATAGTTGTGGTAGAATGCAAGAATAGGTCCTTGAAGGTAATGGAAAACTCTATGATACACTCCAACTATTTTGCACCTCAATATTAGGCAAAAAAAATTGATTATTCATGTTACATATAAAACCATGTTCTTCATCAAGCCTTAAGAGGAATCACTCCTTTTAAAACATGGGGAAGTTAGAAACCCATAGTTAAGCACTTAACAATGTTTATATCTCTAATTATGGCCTACATTCCTAAGAATAAATGTAAGGAAATATATCGATAGAGTATGCCTTACATCTATTTTGGATATTAAGATGGTGTTGAAAGTAGTGAAAATTACTTTGCATTATATATTCTCCATGATTGACTTAGATTTATTGCATTATTGCCTTAGTATTGATATTTCACAGTCTGACTCAGGGTACATCATCTAAAAAATAGTAAAAAGTAGCCAAGTGGATTTTCCACTAAATTCAAGGTACTCATAGTTTTGGGATTCATTATGAAGTAGATATTGATGTTGACTTGATTAGATAGATAGATTCAGAATGGTATGGAAATATTAAGCATCAAAAGTCCACTTCAAAATATAGTTTCTGACTTGGTTTTAGTCTAATTAGTTGGTTTAATAATAACCATAATGTTATTAATTTATCATCTACTTAAACTTAATGCATAGGAGCTATCAATGCTAATACTATTATTATTTGTATTCAAATGATTCCTACTAAGTTTGGTATATAGTTTAGGAAACACACAGTCATCATCTATGACAAGTAGAGAAGCATCCAAATCTATAAAAATTTGGTCCAACATAAGCAGACCAACCACATTGAGATTAATATATACTTCATTTTGGATTCATGGACAGGTTATTGGTCTCACAATTTTTTAGACTATGGAGTAGATCATTGGTATTTTCATGAAGCCCTTCCCCAAGTGTAAGTATATTCCTTTGTGAGCTCTTCTTGGGGTGCATACTACTTCAACATAATCTTTAGAGGGATATTTATTGTCCTATTTTCTTCTCCCTATATTTCTATAGGTAAATTATCTCTATTCTTATGGGGGGATTTTCTATGTGCTTAGGTACCTAATCAATCCTTGTTGTTGGGACCCAATTCTTCTACACACCCTGGCTATACTTAAGGAAGGGTTTTAGTGTAGTTTTTAATTCTATTTTATGGTTTTTCCTACACACACACACACATATCTTTATGTGTAATATTGAGGTCATTAGGTATAATAAAGAGGTCATTAAGTTACACGTGTACATGTCTAATTTGTCATCAAATTGGTTTGTGTGGTTGTACTTGATTTTTACCAATCAATGTTTATATATTTCATATGGTGCTCACTATCCATTTGGAAATTATCGTATGTTCACATTTCCAAATGTTAGTTCCTTTATTCCTTTCTTCTACCTTGTTACTTACCTCTCTTTAAAGTTGTTTTTATCAATTATATTAACAAGTTATTATTTTTATAATATTTGATTCCTATTTTACTACAAGACTTTATATTTAAGAATTTTAAGAGTATAATGTGTTCAAATCTCACCATTTATTGATTATATCCAATTCTAACAAATCATTATTCATTCTAATAAATTTTATGTGTTGTCAATTAATCAATGCAAACCTACCTAATAGGACATATTAGTTTATTGATAATTAATGTGGTTATTAATATTTTTAACACTAATGTATGTTGAGATAAAAAAGTGGAAGCACTTCATCATAAAATACTATGTCTAATAGTAATAAGTGTTTAGACAAAAATTATAAGTGGTTCATCATAGAAAATGCCTGTAGTGTAATAACTAGCAGTTGCCCATAAGGTATTTTAGAATCTATTTCTAAATTATATAACAATTCAATATTTTTTACTTAAAAAATATATATCATGGATGTACGTTTAGCTTTTAGACCTTTCATGATACCAAAATTATTGCATACACTATTTATTTGTGCCTAATTGATTAAGTCTTAGTCTAGTCAATGTTATTATATTAAATAAGACCTTATATCTTGCTTATAAAGTTATATACCTTCTTATTTTTTGTATCTACAAGTTCCAAACCTATACCTATTTTATAACTTCCTAAACATATACAATCTAGTCAGACACCTATGTTGATGCAAGTGTCTTATCCTAATGCAAGTGTCCAATATCATAAACTCATCCAAATTGAAAATAAATGTATTATTATGGTTGGCCTAAGTGATTTAATGTGATATATTATGCAATGGGATTGGTATAAATACAAAGTAAACCCTCATTCATTCCCCACCTAACACAAACTAAAAAACAATCAATCAATTGAGAAAAGTTTCCCTATTTTCTCCTATTTCTATATGATTCATAAGGACAACACACCTACATGTATAAATAAATAAAATAGCATTCCATGATCCACATTTAATAATTTACAAACTAGGTCACTATTGTACTTACTTATCACACATTACATGATTCACATACAAGCCAACATGTATGAGAAAACTACATAAGTTTGAGGTCCTCTTTGGAGTATTGACTATATAGGAAATGAACATTGATAGATGGGTATTTGGGGTAACTCAACACCATGTTCCTATTTACCCATTTTTATCATGACCATTTGAGGATGAATAGTTAGTGTTTTATTATTTGATAAGGAGTGATGATCCAAGATCTAAATCTGAATACATTAGAGTAAAGGAGACATATAACCCATAAGCATATGATTGGGTACATCTAGTTTCATCAAGTATTCCATATCATAAACCTACATCCAAGTCATACAATATCATAGACATAACAATCTTAGGTTGACTCAAATGTCCATAGTTTTAGAGGTTAAATTTCCAAAATTAGATGACTATTCTAGAATCTAGATCCAATCCACTTTTTACCTATTCTAGATCCAAATTTATATTAAGATTATAATTTGTTATGTATCTTATTTTATTTATCATTATAATATCTAGTACATATGTGCTTTCTATATTTACCATCTTAGCATAATAAATTTGGTATATGTTTTATTTGAGTTTCATAGGATATATCTACCAATTTGACCTTATATTCCCCTTAATCTTGATTTTAGTGTCAAATATTTGGTAAACCTGATTAAAATGAATGTAAAAAAACCATTCCTAGTTTTTTCAATTATCTAGGGTTTCATATTGATATACATTTTCATTTCATGATTATATTAGTTTGCATGCAACCTAGGTGTATCCCTAGATTGGGGGGTGTCCCTATTGAACACATCCATCTTTCCCTCCTACAACATAAGATGTCTAATGCCAATGAGGAACCTAATCCTTTGGATCATGATGATACCAATGTTGAGAATGAAAAACATTCTCATGACATTATCATAGAATAATATTTTGATAATGAAAACCATAAGTCTGATGAAATTGATGAACATGAGAAAATAGATCATGATCAAATGCAAACAATTGAGTTATTTCATGAGAGTATTTATCAAAACCCTAAAGATCTTGATGAAATACTAAGAACCATATTACAAACTAAAAAACATCTATGCACAAGTAATTCCATGTAATGATCATGCTATTTGAGATATGGGTCATCCCCATATACAACCCTCCCCTTGATCACATTAACACTTCATACTTATAATGAGGCCACTATATATGTATTTCAACCTTTGTTTCCTAAAACTACTATTGTTAAATCTACCATGGGAAACTTAATTCCTTCAACTCAAATATTGGATTTAATACCTATATCTACCCATCCTATGAGTACACCTCCTTTGGTGACTTCTCAAATGTCCAACCTAAAAAACCAATAGGTGCAAGCTCTTGTCTAAATTATAAAATTTTACAAACTAATGTTATAAATATTAAAAAAAGTCTATGAAATATCCTTTTACTATTGATTTATAAGATGTGTTGCATGATCCTCTTGTACCACAAATATCTTTGCACCCATTGTCAATATGTTTTGTTACATCTAAGTTCACATTTTATGATTATAAGGGCGATCCTAAAAATCTTTGATATTTTATGTGGCATGCCTTGATTATGCCTCTAATGATAAACTTTTGACCAAATTATTTGCAAGGGGATTAAAATAATATGCTTTAATAGGGTTCTATGATTTTCCAACTCAATCTATAAATTCCTTAAAAGCCCTTTTGGATCATGTTTTGGCACACTTATCTATAAACATTACCAAAAAGGTTTTGTATACCCAAATTGAAAAAAATAAAATAAGGAACCAATGAACCTATCAATGAATATGTGTTAATAGAAAAAAACAATGTTGGCTAAAATGGCCAATCCTATGGAAGATAAATATCTTCAATATATTTTAAATCAAAGTTTACTTGATCATTGACATCTATCCATTTTGTTCAAAAAATTAAAATCCTTTGATGACTTATGCCAAATTATTCATGGTCATGAATTTAAATTTATCTCATTTAACACACATAAGTATGTAGTAAATAAAAAATTTACATCTACATCTAATACCATGTTTACTATTAAACAAAGTTATAAGGTTAAACATATTGAGCCTAAAAAATAAATAGCCACCATAATTAATGTGTTGTCACAACAACCTAATAATCATGTCTTATCCAATGCACCATAGAGAAAATATGCATGCTTACTTGAGTCTCATGTTTTAATACTCTCAAAAAATGTAGTGTGTCATCTTATATATCTCCCTCATCATATAGAGGTTGATATCAGTATACCTCTAACCAAAAGGTATCATGAAAATGATGATTATGACTATATTACCTAGGCCATGGGTATTCTATGAACATATGTTTTACCTTGAAGCATAAGATTCAATACCTTGTCAATGACCAAAACATTAGATATGATGATCCTTCAAAGGAATCAAATTCATTCCTTATTCATTTGAGCATACCTTGACCATAAAAATATACATAGTGTTATGATTGAAATGGTGCAAGAAAGAATGTTTTTACCATGACATTAATTACACATTTAGGTTATAAAAATCATGGTTTACATCATTTGACTAGATCAATTATAGTATTTAATGGGACCTCATAATAGGTTTTTATTGAGATTGACTTACCTTTAAATGTGGGTTCCGCCAATGTGGTTTATACCTTATTATTTATTCCTTCCATAAGTTTCTTTGATATGTTATTGGTATAACCTTGGATAAATACACTTCAATCAATATTATTTAGAGTGCATGGGTATGATAAATACATCCATGCCAATTAAGTAATTATAGTTTCTAAAATTCCATATGAAAATAATTTTGAGAAAGATAAATTTATTCCTAGGAAGTTAATTATCAAACCCCCTATGGTTAATCCTTTAAAAAAGGGTAATCAATAGGGAATTCCTTTACCAAATGGTTAGTACTTGAGATATCATTACATCAGAGATCCATAGTGGGTTCCACAAAATACTTACCTACTATTCACCATATTGAGATTCCAGAGAACCTAAAAATGTTTAAAAGAAAATGTAGACTATTTAGTTATGGGTTTCATGAACCCATATTCCTACTATTTCTAATTAATGACCATAAATTCATATTTTACATACATAAAGCATCACATATACTATAGTGATAGATAGGTACTTATACATGTTCCTTGTTCATACCACAAGTTTATTACACTAGGTTCACAATGCGTAGATATTTATGATCATCCTTTGGATGCAATCATAGGATAATATTTTCCTTTCACATAATCTAAAAATATGAAAAATAAAATAAAAAAATACAAAACTATTTTCAGAATTTATATGTTCTTATAGATGATATTTTTTGATAATGTAGCACCTTAGTCTTATACCCTTGGAAAACTCAGACTTTAGTTGTTCATTTTAGTTATACATGTGCCTTAATTCTATACAATTCACATATACTCTATATTTATCCCCTTAGTCTATATCCTAGTCTGACCAAATTTTATATTGATGACACAAACATTATATCTTTCCAATAATGCTTAAAATGTACTTATCTTACACTTCTACAAGTTTTGATATTATACATGTTTTTCTACTTATTAGATACTAACATAAAAGATGTATAGTAGTGTTGACATTATTGTCCTTCCATTATTAAGTGTTTAGTGCCCTAATGCCATTCAATTTGAAAATGAAATGTATTCTAATGGTCAACCTAAGTTATTTAATTTGAGTTATCTCATAATAGGATTGGTATAAATATAATATCAACCCTCATTCATTCCTCACCTTGTAATTAGACCAAAGAGACCAAGGAACTTATCAAAATTACTCTATCAAGAATTAAATTCAACAATTATTCCCCATTTCCATACCAATTATACGTTTAACACAACTACAAGCTTCAAGTACTAAAGGAGTAGTAATAAGGAATTGTTTTCCATGTTATATGTTATCAAGCATTATTGTAATTATTTGGCCCACATTGCATAAAACACATATAATCCAACACATAAGGGAGAACTACATGAGTTTGAGGCCATATTTTTTATTATTTTTTATGTCCATGGCTCTCTTTGCCAGTGGGTTCATTAGGATTAGTTGGACATCATATGCCCACTAACCCATTCTCTACCAAGGTTGCATTGAATATGGAAAGATAGGGTTTTTCCATTTCACAAAGAGAGATAGTCCATAAAGCATATATAAATGCACCAAAGTGAAGGTGAATAAAACCCACAAGCATCCAAGTGGTCACATCTTTTTTTAGTAGATATTACATATAGAACATGTTAGTGCCAAAATTTGAACCAATAAATTTATGTCTTTTCCTAAGATACAAGTGCCTGAAAGTCTAACTTCTTCCCCCTAAATGAAACCTGCAATAAATGTTCACCTAGAATAAAAATCCTCTCTTACAGTCATGTTGTGCAAACCTCATAAATTTTGGTTTGACTAATAATTAATATTTTCATGTTTTTAAAGCATGTTTCAATTGTAGGGTGCATGGTGGAATAGAGTCGTGAAGAAATATAAAAAGAATTAAGTATTAAAAATGCTAAGTCTAAAATTTCATTGAAAAATAGTAAGAGTCTCAGAGTTTCTAGAAGAGATTGCAACATCACATTACAGCTTGTTTCATGTAAATTTGCATTTTTCAAGTAGAAGTCCATAGCCCTGGATGTATCATTAAAGGGAGCAGTGGAAATTTTTAAATTCAAAGGTTCAATTCAATGAAATTATTGGAGGATATTACAATATCACAATTTATTTTATGTAATTTTACAAATTATAATTAAAATTTCATAGATCAAGTCCCATACGCTAAGCCAAAATTCAAGAAAATTGTCAAAGGAAGTTGATGCAAGATTTAAAAAGTTCAAAAATCTATAGGAATTTTTCACTTTGTCAAAAGTGCACATGGGTTTTATAAACCCACAGGGTGCAAATGTGCACATGAGTTCTGAAACCCCACTAAGATCCAAAGGTGCATGTAGGTTTTAAAATCTTTTGGGAGGGAAAAAAGTGCACATGTTAGCACTAGGTTTAGCATTGACCTTCAATTTAGAAATTAAATGCTAAGTGTCATTTCCATTTTTCTCTCCTTTGAAATCATATTTTTTTGACATGAAAGATGGGAAGACTAGCAGTCATTAGGGAGGTATGTGGAAAGTATTTCATAGGGTTCAGATCTTGGTAATAGTATAAGTTTTTAAACTAATAATTGTAATGAGTACACAATTAAGAAAGTTAAAGGTTCACCTATAACATGTATGAAATGATAAGATAACAAAAGGAGAGGTTTTCTTTTTAGTCATGAATCAACTAGGTGATTCTCAGTCCCATGGAAATGTACAGGCTTGACATCACACCAAATATTTTTTAGAAATATGTTTTTGGACTAGTCCAATGAGAAAAAAGTCTAGATGTAATATCCTCACTTATTAGGATAAATCAACTATTCAAAGTGTAACAAAACCTTATATTCAGGGTTTGGGTGAAGAAACAAAAAATAAGAATGCACCAAGTGTTCATGGGAAACTCAAAGAGCGTAAACCTGATGAAATTAAAATATTTTTCCATAAAAGGATGAGAAAAGAAGAAAATGGTAAATGAATCATCAACTAGCACATCATCCTTATCTTGAGTAGGAAAATGATTAATTGAAGATAGGGAAAAATGGTTGCACATAATGACAAAATTAGTTAGCACTTAGGAATAATATTCTCCCATGATCTGAATTGCATCAAATCTCTAGCCAAGTAGATCAACCTTCATCATGACATGGATAACTTACTACTATAATGATTTCCTTGTAGAGCATGAACTTATAGGAGTATGCAAATATATCTTCTATATGGAACATCTTTCATGAAGATTCTATGGGAGAATAATTGTAAAAGTAAAGAGGGCTTGTCCTCTTTACAAAGTCTTTTCAACTTTCAAAAATCTCCTCTTTATATAGGCTTTTTTTATTTTTGGGATTTCTTCTATGATTTTTCTTTTGTTGTTAAGGTGATTGCTTCAGCATAGTCATTATCAAACTCTAAGAGCATTTATGTATTTATCTCCCCTATTTCAGAGTAAATCCACCATGCTTTTTAGCATGTCTGCATTCTAAAAATTGAAGTATGTAGATTTACTTTCAAGTTAATAGAAACCATATGTGATTTTTGCTCTTTCTTGTTAATGAATTGCAATAACACATTCTTCATGCATTATTGATTGGGTATCTATTTTTACTTTTGTTAATGGTAGTCATTTTGGGCATGAACTTAGATTATAAATTCCTTTCTACATTGTGATTTGGGAATGTTTTATTGATAAATCTCATAAGGATATCCTAGATTTATGGAGTTGATATGAGAAGGTGATTGAGACTTTACTTTTTAGTAGGTGCTTTGGAAGTTTCAATGATTATTTGAATGCTTACATTAGATTGGTATCAATGAATGAAAATCATTCTTGATATTTGTTTTTATTTTGTTTCTTAGTGTTTTACATCCTAGAATGAATGATAGCATTCTTGTTTAAAAAATTACCTGTGTTGAAAGCCACCACAATATTTAAATATACTTAACTCATCCTACTTGTCCTACCACTAAAAGTAATGCATTCTGATGAAGATTGTAATCATCACCTGCTTATAGATGCATAAGTATTGTAAATATATAGAATGTGTCTATGACTGGTCTTTGAAGACTAGCATCATAATTTTACATTTGGTTCTTAGATGTCAATAGTTTATGTATAAATGAAGATTCAAATCACATTCTATCTATCTTTAGTAGATTTTTTCTGATTGAAAAGCATTTACTTAGTTTGCATGACAAATCTTCCTAAGTGGACTATGCAAGTTTGGTTATTCTTTGATAAGATCTATATGTGAGCCAATAATTGCTAGGAGATTAAAATGTAGTATCCCTCCTTGTGACCAAACTACCTAATAGGTCCTCTCACCTTGGTTTAGGTAGAGCTATAATTAGTAGGGAACTAACCATACCCTTTTTTTTATGTCTTTCAATCATCATTTGTGTTCATTCCATCTAGATTCTAAAACCTTCCCCAGCTATAATGACATAATTCAGGTTTATCATATTTATTTGCCATCTTTTCAAGTATGCAAGGTTGGATTATAGAGGTATACAATTGGGAATCAATACTTAATTGGTACCATTACTAGGGAGTGAAAGGTTAATTTGGGCTGTCATCTATGCAACACTTCACTAGTGCCATTGTTAGGGAGTGAAAGTATATTTTGGGCCATCAATTGCATGACACATCATTGACACCATTGATAAGGATTGGCTACTTTGGCATGTCAACTACATAATATGCAAGTGGAACTATTTTTGGGAATAGAAAGGCTACTTTGGGATGTCAATGCAGTTGAAACCATTACCAGGGATACCATCCTTGAAACCTATGTTTCTACAAATTCTTACAAATAATTATTATTTTTTTAAGTTTTAAAGTTCTATCTAAATTTTTCCATTGATTTACTACTTTGGGCCATCAACTACAGAACATGCAGATGACACCATTACTAAGGATTGAAATTCTACTTTGGGCCATTAACATAACTAGCACTGTTGGTGGTGATAAGATCCTTGGAGCATTTATTGCCAAAAATTCTTATAAAGAACTATTATTTGTTTATGTTCTCAAGTTCTGTATCTAATTTTTTTCACTGATTTTCTGCTTTGAATGTGAATCTATATTTTTTGTGTCTTTTTTCTCTATCTCATCATTGATTACAATAAATTATAATTTTAGAATGTATCAATATATGTTTGTGATCTATTCTATCCTAGAATATGTCTTCTAGTGGTGACTCCAAGATTTTATCTAGTTTTAAAGTATTAGTGCCCATTTTAATTCATTAAATATTAAGTGTTATCTTGTTTGCAAAACTAGAAGGATTAAGATCCTTCTTTAGAGGTGATTCATCAAAGTGGTTTATCACTGAGTTAAGCGTTCATCATGAAAGAATGAGATAAGTTTGAAGGCCAATTAAAGGACAAAATTTTTAAGGAAAGGAGTCTCTAAATGATAATAATTCTAGTACACCTAAACTTCTATTTGTTGAAATTCCTTTGGTTAAAGATTATCATAGTTCTCTTGATAACCCATAGTATTATAGTAATATTTTTTACCTAGCACCTTCTTAGCAAGATTAATCTCCTCTTCATTTTGGTCCCACAATTCCACCTCACTCACTCCCTTATAGTCCTTTATCATATGATCTTGATCCTACCAAAGAACCAATCATGAGGCATAAATATCATGATGAAAATGAACACATGCATTCAAGATTCCCATATTCAAACCAATTAATTATGATGAAATGGAGGGTTATCCCAATGAATTTATAAATGAGGTAAGGAATTGACTCGCTAAGATTTATAATAATAATGTCATGACTGGAGAGCAACATTTAAGGGATTTTCACATTATAATTAAATATTATGAGGTTGAGCATGAGGATGTCTGTATTTAAATTTTTTGTGCACACACTACAATAATATGCACATGAGTGGTTAAATTATCTTCTTGATGGATACAAAGATTCATGGGAAGAAATTAAGAATGTTTTTAAAATACAATATGGTGATAGAGTTGATCCTCAGTTTCTTCTTGTAGAATTTGAAAGCATAAAGATTAACCCAAATGATTATGTGTTAGACTTTAATACAAGGTTTAGTAAGACTATGTTGAGTTTGTTTTATAATATTAGGACAAGTGATATTTATAGTTTGATCAAATATTGTGATGCATTTGATAAGAAGGAAGCATGCTAATTGAGAGATAAAGCTCCCACAAATCTGAGGTTAACATACAACATGGACAATAAGATTGAAAATAATATTAAGGCTATGTGGAAACCTCTAAAAAAAGGGATAAAGCAAAGTTGATTAACCCTAAAACGTTTGAGTCCAATAAGACTGCCAACCTTGAGGAAAATATAAAAACCTTGGCCTTTGTTGTCAAGGATATGTAATACAAGTTGACTAGAGCTGAGAAGGGGCTTCCTCATGGACCTTATAGTCGGGAGAGAGGTCAAAATAATAATAAATCACAAGGGAGATACTCTTTCCACAATATAGATAATGATAGAGGAAAGAAACTTGTCTAAGATGAGAGAAATTATAGAAATAAGAATAGAGGAGATGGGAAGGAGGTTCCTGATCTATTGAATGCCAAGGTTAATGTTGTAGACTATGATCTTAATATTGATTTGTGTGATAAATTATTCCTCCTACATCCTCCTTATGATACTACTGAAAGAATAGATGAAGATGAAAATGAACTTGAGTCTGCGTCTAAAAATGATGAGATTATGATGTTTGATTGTCAAATCCTTTGAAGTAAAGTGTCTACCTCTATAGAATTACTAAGTGATACCACCGTTGATCAATTTTTGAGTGTAGTGAAAGAGGTATGTGTCTTAAATCTTGAATTTGTTTGTGATATAAAAATTAAATAACCATATGATTTTCCCAATCATGATTTTGAGTTTTTCATATCTATGATGATTATAAAATATGATGGGGAACTCCTTCAATTGAGGATACATAGTTTTTAATTAATGTTAAATTTGCTCAAAAAAAATAGTACAATCTGAGAAATAATCAATAAGGTGTTTCTTCACAAGAGACTACCTTTGTACATCCAAAGGTAGGGGATATAAATAAATAAGTTAAGAAAACCAAAGAAGTCCTTGGTTTTTCCAAACTAGAACCTGCTTCCCAAACTATCAAATAAAATTGTTTGCCATCCAAGAATAGATAACATTTGTTATCCATTATTCCTAAGGGTATGATTGATGTAATAAAAATCCAACCCTTGAAAAATGTTGTTAGGAATGCTAATTCATCCCATCTTGTTCCCCATCTAACTTTAAATTATTGTATTCCTATTGAAAGTGTTGTCACCCTTCCTACAAATACTCTCATTCCTCAATAGAGTGTGTATGATATGACTTAAGTATTGAGTCAATTAAAAATCATTGTCTCACTTGTTGAGCTACTAATAATACTAAAACACATAGAGAGGGCATTTATGTATTTTTAATCTAATGAGAATATAATTGCCAATGAGGCTAATTCACTCCCAACACTCCTGTATGATAATGAAGAGTCACATTAGTTTATTAAACTATCCTCATAGGTTTATTTGGGTGATGTATTGATAGAAAGTCAACTATATGTTGACTTTTCTATACTACCCTATTGATTAATGGTTTAATTATTCACAACTATATGTTTGATTCAGGATCGTATTGAAATGTGATGCCCCTAGGTGTCCTTAATGAGTTTGGAGCAAGAATAACATTTTATTTTGTAAAGTGCCATGCCATGGTCTCAAGAGAAGTACAAGTTGTTGGATTAGTTAAAGTATTGGTAGTGTAATTGGTAGTTCATCCAAGTAAATTTATGAACACAGATGTGGAAGTTATGGATTGCCCTCCCAAGTGTGGGATGTTATTGTTAAGGAAATGGGTTTCTAGTGTGGATGGTAGTGTTGAGATGGAACTTTCTTATGCCACCATCCCTTTGGAGGGTAAGATAGTGAAGCTTCATAGAGAGCCTAGAATGTTACATGTGCTCCAAGATCCAAGACATGCTCTAAATGAATTTCTCTACATTGATGTGGATCTACGTAAATTTGTTGGAAATATAGATTTTGTTAAAAAATATGATGTTCTTGATGTTGGATTTGACAAATAAAGTGATGATGTTTCGAGAATGTCTTTTGATGGGGCTTGCTTCATTCTTGAAAATGGAGCTGGGGTTGTCTTTTATGCCCCCAATAGAAAATATTTTAGGTTTTATTTCAAGGTGTCCTTTGAGTTCATTAATAATATTTCAGAATATGAGGCACTCTTGCTTAGTTTAAGGATCACCCAGAACATAAAATTAGAAGTCTTATTGTAAAGGGTGATTCAAAGTTATTGGTTAAGTGGGTCTGCAACATTTATGCCACCAAAAATAAAATGTTATAATAATATATAAATGTTGTATGGGATTTGTTAGAATTTTTTGATGCTTTCAATATTTGTCATCATGATAAAGGTTTCAATGAGGAAGATGATAGACTTGTAGGTTTGGGTGCTCAATTTGAAACTAAAAATATTAACCCTCATTATTAGTATTAAGTGGAGGTACTTGTTAGACCCTCAATCCTAGACAAGATTCATCACAAAAAAGTTTTTGATGATGATGATGATAAAATCAAAATGTTTTTTCATTATGAAGTGAAATTTTAGGCTTAGATCATAGACTTGGAATATATGGTCCAAACATATGATGGAAAATAAACCTTGTTTGGGAAAGATATCATTCAGTTAAAGACAAACACCATCCCAAAAGGATTGACAATTTTAGAGGCATCTTTTGATGGAGCATAAGAATTAAAAATAGAGTTATCTTTATCTCAAAATATGTAAATGAATGCAACTTGGAAACTAAAGAAAATACAAGAAAGGTCTAGCATGGTACTCACTTGAGTGCAAAAGAGAAAAAACCCTACATGCAGTTGTTAAAAAATTATCAAGATTGCTTGGCTTGGTCTTATTTTGAACTAAAAGCATATAAAGATGATCTATTTCAATACGTCATTCCATTTTAGCCTAGAAGTAAACATTTTAGGTAGAATAATAGACCTATTAACCCCATATTGGCCACCAATATGTGGGAAGAGTTAAATAAATTAAGGGATAGTGGGATTATTCAACCTATCAAGTATTCATAGTGGGTGGTAAATGTAGTCCCTATAAGAAAGAAAATTGGTGACATCTACTTGTGTGTTTATTTTATAAATTTGAATAAACATTATCTAAAGGATAATTACCCCTTACCTAATATGGATAACCTATTTTAGAGTGTTATAGGATCATATATGTTATCCACATCATGTTTAAGGATGGTGTCATGATAGATCTATAGAGTGAAAGCCATTGATAAAGTGTCTATCCCATAATCCAAGAAGGGAATTCAGTCCTTCTTTGGAAAAATCAACTTCGTAAGAAGGCTTGTGCCTAACTTTGTAGAGATGACTCTACCAATTACTTACATGCTAAAAAAGGACCAAACCATCAAGTGGGAGGAGAAGGCCATACAAGCTTTCAATTTCATCAAAGGAGCCTTGAAGTCTGCCCCTATCTTGGCCGGTCCTGACTACACTAGGGAATTTCAAATATTTTCTTTTACATCACATAGTATTGTAGATGTTTTTCTATTGTAAAAAAATAATGATGTTCATGAACATCCCATGGATTTATTTAGTAAAGTTATGCAGTGATCTAAACTAAATTACATTATCATGGAAAGGAAATATTTCACCCTCTTGAATGCTATTAAAACATTCATACCTTATATTTTGAGTTTAAAGATTGTTGCATATGTCCCACATATAATGGTCAAAGACATCTTGACTCAGATTGAAATATCAAGTAATAGGTGTCGATGCATCAATAAGTTGTAGGAGTATAAAATGGAGATCCAAACTACCAAGTTAGTGAGAGGAATGGGCTTAGCCAATCTCATGATTGAGAACAATTTACAAGTTGTGGAGGTAAACACTACTATTTTTAATATTGATGACTCTTTAAGTAAATTTAACATATCTCTATAATATAGGGACATTGTTTATTAATTTAAAAGTTTGAATTATCCCACTAACTTGGATAAGAATCAAAGGTTAACTCTTAAGATTATATCCCAAAAATATGCTTTGACTGAAAATGGACTAGCATGGAAGAATCCAAATGGGGTTCTCTAAACATGCCTGGTAGAAGAATAAAATGTTGATTTAAATGAAGAGTTTCATTATGGAGTATGTGGTGGTCACTTTGCACCTAAAGTCATAGCTCATAATATTATAATCATTGGTTATTGGTATCCATAATTATTCAAGGATGTTGCATATAAATTAAGAAAATGTGAGAAATGTTAGTGCTTTACTGGAAGGTTGAAATCTATTAGTTCTCTCCCCTTACAACCTGTATCGATTGAAGGCCCATTTAGATAATGGGGAATGGATTTTTTGGGAGTTTACTGATAGATCAAGAATTAGGCATAGGTGGATAGTGGTTATAATTAATAATTTCATAAAAATGGTTGAGGTGGTCCATACAAAGAAGGCCACACATCAAGTGATCATGAAATTTCTCTTGAATCACATTATTTATAGATTTGGTGTGCCTATCAAGATAATTGGTGACAATGCCCTGAGTTTCAAAGCTAAACCTTTGATGGCATTATGTGCATAATATGGGATCACATTAACTTACGCTTCCAATTAAAACCCTTAGGGAAATGGACAAGCAAAATCCAGTAATAATAACTTGTTAAAAATTATTAGAAGAAATTTGGAGGCTAACAAGAAGTGGGGTGAATAGCTGAAATTTGATTTATGGGAAGATAGGATCACACCTAAGAGAGATATAACCAAGATCCATTTTGAGCTTTTTTAAGGAGATCAAGTTGTTTTACCTATGAATCTATAGTTGCCAACCTATCAATTCATGCAATAGCTAGAATAAGATGATGAAGTTAACCACTATGAAAGTATAATGAACCATATTATTGAAATTGATGAAACTAGAAGACAAGCTCATGAAAGACACATAAAGTTCAAGGAAAGAATACAAAGAATATTTGACAAAAAGGTCACTCCAAAAAAATTTTATATAGGATATTTGGTTATACTTTGGAACAATAGACATGAGGAGAAAGGCAAATATGGAGAATTTTATGCCTAATAGACAGTCCCTTATTCTATTGATTGCATAATTGGGGAACATACCTTCTTAAGAGATTTGGATGGTGAAATAATGGAACTACCAGTTAATGGTAGACATCTAAAGCACTTCTTATATTGAGTCCATGTTTGTGTAAAGTAATGTATAGTGTATAGTCTTGTTGTTTTGTTTCTCCTCTATGTTGGGCTTTATTTGTATAGTTATTTTGTTGTTTTTCATTGTGTGTTCATTCTCAAATCCTGCTTATCTATTGTTTTGGTTTTCCCTTGTTTTATTGAGCTTACATAGGTGCCTATTAATAAATTTCCAAAATTATAACTCCATGGCCCAAAGGATAGGCATATAGTCTTATCTTTTAGGGTTCTTTATACACCTACAAGGGGTGTACATTGTCAAGTGAGGGACATTGTTAGTGTCAAAATATAAGCTAATAAATTTTTTCCATTTCTTGAGACATGATTTTTTGGAAGTTTAAATGTTTCCCCTTGAAATAAACCTGCATTGAATGTTCACCCAAAACAAGAATCTATTCTTACAATCATGTTGTCCAAACCTTGTAGAATCTGGTTTGACTAATAATTAATGTTTTCATGTTTTTTAATAATGCTTAAATTATAGGGTCCATTGTGGAATAGATCTATGAATAAATTAAAAAATTATTAAGCATTAAAAATGCTAAGTCTAATATTTTTTTTGTAAAATAATAAGAGTCGCAGAGTTTCTGGAGGAGATTGCAACATCATATTACAATTCATTTCATGTAAATTTGCATTTTGTAAGTAGAAGTTTGCATCCTAGGACATATCATTAAAGGGAGAAGAAAAAAGGTTTAAATTCAAATTATCAAGTCCATGTAAATGTTAGAGGATATTACAATATCATAATTTGTTTTATTTAATTTTGTAAATTACAATTAAAAATCCATAGCCCTGGACCTGTATGCTAAGTCCAAATGCAATCAAAATATCAAATGAAGTTGATGCAAGATAGACAATTTCAAAAATATATAGGAATTGTGCACTTTTTCACTTTTATAGAAGTGAACATGGATTCCAAAAACTTGTAAGATGAAAATGTGCACACGAGTTTTAAAATCCTACTAAGATCTAGGGGTGAATGTAGGTTTCAAAATCTTGCATGATGGAAAAAATGCACATGTCAGGATTGGGTTTATAATTAAATTTTAATATATAAATTAAATGTTAAGTGTCATTGTCATTTGTCTCCCATATGCATTTATATTCATTGACATGAAATATGGGAAGATCAATAGTCTTGGGGAGGTATATAGAAAGTATTTCAAAGGGTTTAGATCTTTCTAATAGTGTAAATTCTATAGCTAATAATAGAAACAAGCACATAATGAAGAATGAAAAAGGCTCTCATGAAACATTTATATAATGAGAAGATAACAAATGGATAGGTTTGCATCTCAATCCCAACTCAACCATGTGATTCTTGGTTTTGTGGAAAAGTGCAAGCTTGGCATCACACCAAATATTTTTTAGAAATATGTTTGGGGACTAGTACAATGAGAAAAATGGATGGATAGAATAGCCTCACTTTTGAAGGTAAAGTAGTTGTTCAAAGTGTTAAAAAACATTATATTTAGGGTTTAGGCAAGGATGCAAAAAAACATAATGCACCAAGTGTTGATGGGAAACTTGAGGACCATAAACCTGATCAAAGAAAAAATATTACCCCATAAAAGGATGAGAAAAGAAGAAAATGGTAATTGAATCATCAACTGACATATCATCCTCACCCTAAGTGGGAAAATGATTAGTTGAAGATAGGGCAAAATAGTTGTAATGATAAAATCACTTTGCACTCAAGAAGACTATTCTCCCATGAACTCAACTACATCAAATCTCCAGCCAGATAGATCAACCTTCATCATGACATGGACAACTAAATACCAAAATTATTTCCTTGTAGATCATGAGCTTCCATGTGTATGCAAAGATATCTTCTATATGAAGCATCTTTAAAGAATATTCTAGGTGAGAAATTTTGTATAAGTAAAGAGGGCTTATCCTCTTTACAAAGGCTTTTAACTTTAAAAAATTTCCTCTTTATACAGGGTTTTTTATTTTTGGGATTTATTATTGTGTTTTTTGTTTATGTTGCTAAGGATATTATTTTAGTACAATCGTTGACAAACTTTGAAAGCATTTATGTATATGTCTCCCCTATTTCATAGCAAATCCACCATGTTTTTCACCATGTCTACATTCTAAACATTTATGTATGTAGATTTAATTTAAATTTAATGGAAACCATCATTGATTCTACTCTTTATTTTCAATGAAGTATAATAACACATTCTTCAAGCAATGTTATTGGGTATATGATTTTATGTCTCTTAATGGTAGCCATTCTAGGTATGAACTTAGATTATAAATTCATTTCTTCATTGTGATTTTGGAGTGTTTTATGATAAATATTTTAAGAATATCTTGGATTTATGGTGTTGACAGGAGAAGGTGATTTAGACTTTACTTTGTATTAGGTGATTTGGAGGTTTTAATGATCATTTCAATGCTTGAATTGGATTGGTATCAGTGAATGAAAATCATTCCTTATAATTGCCTTTATCTTGTTTTTTGGCCTTTTAAATCCTATAATGAATGATAACATGTTTTTTTTAAAGAATTCCTTGTGGTGAAAGACACCACAACTCTTTAAATATACTTAACTCATCTTACATGTCCTCATCCTGCAAGTAATACATTATGTTGAATATTTTAAGTGTTACTTAAAGATGTAAATGTATTGTAAATCTAGAATGTGTTTGTGATTGGTCTTTCAAGATTAGAATTGTAATTTTACATTTGGCTCTTATATGTCAATTTTTTTGTATAAATGAATATTACAATCACATTATATATATATATATATATATATATATATATATATATATATATATATATATATATATATATATATATATATATATATATATATATATATAGTATCTTGTGTCTAAATGAAAAGCATTTGCTCAGTTTGTGTGACAATTATTCCCAAGTGGACTATGCAAGTTTGGTTATTCTTTAATAAGATCTCTATATGAACCAATAATTTCTTAGAGATTGAGTTATAATATCCCTTCTTGTGACCAAGCTACCTTGTATGTCCTTTGACCTTGGTTTAGGCATAGCCATAAGTAGCAGGGAACTAACCATACCCTTTGTCAATGTCTTTTAGTCATTATCTATGTTTAGTCCATCTAGATGGTAAACTCTTCCCTAGTTATAATGGCATAATTCAAGTTATCTTTTTTTTCTATATTTTCAAGTGGGAAAGGATGATTTATATAGGTACACAACTGGGAACCAACAAGACACTAGCATCAAACCCAAATAGTAGCATTGATGCAACCATTCAGGTGTGATGCAACTGTCTAGATAATTAGAGGCACCAAATATAGAAATTGAAAATTATTTCATAACTATATTCATAATTACTTTTAACCTATTTTAGATATATAATTGCATTAGCATCAGAACAATATAAGTAATTTTTTTATTTGTCACTTCTATATCTAGCACAATTATAGTTTCCATATTTAGACTATTTTAGCATAGTAAATACAATGCATGTTCATATCTAAGTTTAGTATGTAATTGGCTTAATATAGATTTGATATTCACCCTTGTGGTATATTATTTATATATTATTAACCTTATCTAATCGAGAGGATACACATTCCAAAATTAGGGGTAAACATTTGGTGAACCCAAATTTTTAGCTAAAAACACTAGATGGTTTGGGGTTTTCTCTTTTATTTTGAGCACATTCTAATTTCTAATTATTTATCAAAAAAAAATGTTCATATTGAAAATAAAATATTAGGTTGTTCTTGCAATCATGTTTTCTATGGATATATATTTTAATTATTTCATATTTCAATACCTCATAGTGGTTGTTAATTTTTATATCGCATGCATGATTAAAGCAATTAGATCTATAGTGGGTGTTTCACTAAAATTCATCTATTTCAAGTCTAAAGAAAAAATAGAGAAGAATGATAGTGATAAGTGATTAGAATGACCCCAAGTTGGTTTACACATCATATCCAAACATTATGAGTACTCCTCTTTGACTGGGGAGGACAACTTGAAAGTAAGAAAGCACTGCCACAAAATATTTGTTAGTAGATAAATGAGTGGGCTGCCAAGCTACGTGCTTGTTCTAGGAAGTGTGAAACTTCCTTAGAGATGGCAGTCCACTTTTCAGAGACAAAAGAATAATAAATAACTAAAAGAGAGGTAAAGAAAGAGTGAAAGAGAGATAATGTTACCGTTATTCATAACCTGAGTGCAATAAAAAGTAACATGTGCAGGTGGTATATTTTGTTTGTATTTTAGAAGGTGTTTGGGTAGGTTTTGGGAAGATTAGGAAATCCATAATCAATGACATTGGTAAATAAGTGACCAATATTAGTAATGATATTGAGGTCTATGGGTGAGGGTGATTGATGTCGATTAGGCTATCGAGGTCAGTAGGGGCAATAATTTCCTAAGAGCTTACAAAAGGCTTTTTTGAGTTTGGTAAATGGTTTTAGTCAACTCTAGGAGGTTAGGGAGAGTTGTGTGTGTGTGTGTGAGAGAGAGAGAGAGAGTATGATTTAGATGGATATGGTCATAGGTTTGGTGTGTTGGGTCAAATAGAAACAAGAAAGTAAGCTTTATTACTCCCTCACGGGAGTTCAGTCAGGAATGTGTAAAGTAATGAATAGTAGATGTAAAGTGATAATAAAGTAACTATTTAAAAGACCTATAGAATAAGTGATATACTCAGCTATAGTGGTGACTAAAAGATAAGTCCCAAATGAATGTCTCCTATCAGGTAGTTCAAATTGATGCCTCAAATCGAGAAAACAAGTGGGTGTTGTTGGTTTTCAAGAGCTTGGTTCTTGATTTGGGTTGACTTATGCATGGTAATACTAAGCCAAGATGCCAAAAGTTGAGTGTTGAAAGCTTAGATGTAAATAAGAATCAATTTTATTGATTTTTATTGACCTAAACATAAGGTTGGATTTTGGCTTATATAACTAACTTCGATGATCCTACCGATGTTGATCATGGGTTCACCGATGTCGATGGCCTTATAATAGGTAAAACTAATATTTTTGGCCATTTTTTTGTTACTCCTTGTGCCAAATGTGGTGCCTATTACAAAATTTTAAAAATAGGAGGCTAAAAGGATGTAGTTGATTAGGAATTTAGTTTTGAGGTGAGAATAATTCTTGGGTAGTTAGGATAAGGGGACTAAGTCTTGAGGTGACTCATTAGGTGAGAATCAGTCTTAGGATGAGGTGGCTAGGTAAGGTGGCATAAGGGTTTTAAATTAACATAATTAAATATTTTAAATTAGTTAAAAGCGTGAGGGGTAAAAGCATGTGTTAGGGAGGCTAATTGTTATTATTGAAAAATGGGCTCAAGAGGGGTTTCAACACAGGGAGTTATGCATGTGTGTGACTTAATTTTAGTGTTGATATTTACCTCCTTTTGTCTTATATCAGTAACAAGTTGAAAGATAAAAATAGGAGTTATAAGCTCCCAGTATTGGATGAGGTATCCCCTCCCTCAAAATGGAAAATGATGGAGGAGAAACTAGAATTGAGTATCAGTTTGATAAGAAGCGAATTATGTGAATGGAGGAGAACATGGTATCATTATGTGTGCATATACTAATATGAGCTATAGTTGACAAAGTAAATAATAGGTAAGGTTGAGGATAACTTAGATAGAAATAATCAAATGAAAACTGGTAAGTAATGACTGAGAAGGTCCAAACAATCAAAGTTGTAACTCCAATGGTCTATGTGTGTCAGGTATCCAAGGTAAGAAGTACCCCTGGGAAACACAAAATGTTGTAGGTGATAGTATGATCTTGGTTTTCATCTTAAACACCTAATATACATGCATGTGCACAATATCCAACTATATTGGAATAGCATAAGTATTCAAGACAATCAATGTAAGGTTGGTTTAAAAGGGTCAATGAGTGAACTGATATTTGTGATCTCCAAGGAAAGTCATCATGGGTGGAGATTGAAGTGATCTTCAAGGGTAGTTGTCATGGTTGGGGATATATATGTGACCTCTAGGTTGGTGGTCATAGTTAGGGAGATATACGTGATCTCTAAATTACCCTAGAGTATGGGTAAAGTCTAAAGAATGGTGTTGGTTATTGGCAAAAACATTAATTCAATGGTGCCAACATCAGTGACATTATTGATGTTAGTAATAGATAATGCTAGCATTATCAAAGTTTTCGATATTGATGGCCTAGGGCAACATTGCTGATGTCATTAGGATTAAGTGTCGATGTCAGTGAGTTAGGTTAAGGATGTCAACATTGATAGCTAGCTAAAACTTGACAAAAGGGGATTTGATAGTCGACCATACTCATTTATGACTTATGATTGGATAAAAATAGAGCTTTGACTATGACTAAGATTGTTGAGCTAGGAGGGGACCCAATGAGAGGTGCACCACCATAAGAGCCAGTTGTGTTATCCTAGAGGAGATAGAGAAATGAGGTAATATCCATTGTGGTTGTATTTGAAACTTGATTAGGTTATTTTGATTTTGTAGGCTACTTTAGAGGTGGAAGTAAAAGAAAATGGTAGAGAGGGGTAGGAAATTGCTTAGGGTAGATTTAGGGTAAGTTGGGAGGGTTATGGTGTAGTTTTTAGGTAAAAAAGTGAAATTATGGGGATGGGTCATTCAGCTCTAAGGCCAAACTAGTTTCTGACATTGGTGGGATCTACTAACATTAGTTAAAATGACACCAAGGTCGGTAGGTTTATACCAATGTCAGCCAACACCAAGCACCAATGTCATCATTAAAACTGATGTCAATGACTATGAATAATCATAAAATAGGAAAAGGGGTCCATTTAGATCCCTAATTGAAGTAGTCAACTAATCTAATGGTTGAGCTAGCCTCAAAAGACCCTGTATCGACTGAGTGGTACCTACATAGCCCAGTTTAGGACCTTAGGTTAATGTAGTTCTCTTAGAGCCTAGGGAAAAGATCTAAGGTGTGGCTAGAAAGAGTGTTAGGAGAAGTGGGTAGAAAGGTAGGTTGAGATAGGTCAGGAGGCCTAGGGCTTAAAATATAGGGAATAGGGTTGAGGGTTAGGGATATAGGCTATGAACCCTAGAGTTGTGATAGGTAGTTAGGCCTAGGGTGGAGAGAGAGAAGAGGAAGTAAAGCCTAGGGTAGAGAGAGGTAGTGAAGCCTAGGGTAGAGAGAAGAGAGTAGGGTAGAGTGAAAGAGAGTAGGATAGTTAGTTAGGTGGGTATATGGTCGAGTTATCCTTAGAATACTCTATGTCGACTAAGTGCTACCTGCATAGCCCAATTTAGGGCCTTAGGCCAATGTATTTCTCCCAAAGAGAAGGTAGAAAGGTGGTGATATATTATATTATAAAGTATGTGACTTGAGTTGTGTGTGTATGGATGTAGGTGAGGTTAGAGTTGATGTTGCAAGATCACATATAGAGGTTGTTGACATGGATAAAGAGGGATGTCACCCTAAATGAGTGGGAACATATGGAAGCTATGGGGTTAGGAGGAGTGTAATGATATTGTAGATTTGCTTGAGATGTGAGCCTGATGATAGCACTGATAAAGAGGTGGGATCACACCACCAACACCTTCCATCTATCAATTGAAGAGTTGACAATGATGTAGGAGGATGTATATAGGATATTACAATTTCCACTCTAGGGTGAGGATCTCTTCTCATACTCAAGAGAGGAGCATGATATATACATGGTAGCATTATATGGTGAGTATGTTAGCGAGGTGACTTATCATTCAGTGAGTTTTGCCTATAAGCCACTATATAGTGCTAATGAGGAGTAGCATAGGATGAGAATCTTGATGATGATAGGGATCATAGTATACACATTCCTAGATGTAGATGGTGGTAGATTTTTGATTTCATTAGTAGGTGTGCTATCACAAATGGTTGAGCAGTAGACTATGTTTGCATGGGGACTAGTGTTTTTGGCATAGTTATATAAAGAGCTATGGGGTTTGAGATTGTAATGGTGATACAATTTATGTGTCATCTATTTACTACACTACTAGGCGTACGAGAATATCACGATGACATGACCATTAGGTCTACCAACCACAATTTTAGATAGGTTCAAGGTTGGTTTTAGATGGTGGAGGGATGGTATGGCACAGACCTAAGTAGATAGAATAGTGCATGATATTGCTTATTATAGGTGCATATTGAGTGTTTGATCCCTATAGATATTTTGTGGAGACCCTACCTAACATACCCCATATATAGAGGATAGGAACAATAGCTTATTAGCTTATAGAGCTCATTATGGGTTAGAAGGAGATGAGCTAAAAAGCTAGAGATGGTACCTACGGCATGGGTTAGAAGGTAGCTTAGCCTAATATATGATTTACCTCTTGCCTTCCCTTGATATAAGAGGGATGATATAGAGGCACCATTACTTTTGCCTTAGGAGACAAATGGGCTAGATTTTGAGGAGATGCCATCAAGACCAGGCATAGTGGATCTAGGGTATACAGTGGCATATATAGCTTGGTGGGCTAGTTTACATCCCATAAATGAGGTTAGGAGGTCACCACTAGATTTATAGGGTGTGGTGAGGGAGAGAGATGCAGCCATAGAGGCACAAGATGTAGTAGTTTAGGCTAGAGATGTAGCACATGCATAGGTATTAGCCTTATAGGGATAGGTGGAGACATTATAGGGCTAGGTGGGGGCACTACAAGGCTATATTGGGGCACTATAAGGCCAAGTTAGTGTGTTATAGGGTTAGGTTATTGCACTGACAGTGGAGAGGGATAGTTTGAGATCAAAAAGTTAGGCTACTCCTCTTCCTCCACCACAGGGACCAGTATAGGTCAAGCCTTCAGTAGGTATGATGGGACCACCATAGACTATATCTCTAGCAAGATATACTACTACCCTAGATGAGATTACCTATTATGAGAGGGTCATTAGGGAGTTCCCATAGATTTAATGGTATTATAAGTTTAGAGAGTAGGAGAGATTTATGTCACGTGCCATAGCTTCTAGCTCACGTATATGTAGATGGGTAGAGAGTGGTTATGACACTACTTTTTCATGATCACGTGAAGAACCTCGAGGACCCTGAGTGCCATAGTTTGAATTTTTCTGGTTATATATGTTTTATGTAAACTAGCATGTGAATTAAAGATGAGAGATGTATATTTTGATCTGAGAGATGATATTGTGATGATGTATCGATGTACATGTATTTTGAGCATATATATATATATATATATATATATATATATATATATATATATATATATATATATATATATATATATGAGATGTTTGTTTATTATGATTTTGAGATGCTTTTATTATGATGATGTTGATGTAGATGATTATGTTAATTTTGATGTTAATGTTGATCATGTTAGTTGAGGTAGACTAGCATTTCCCATATATGTGATGGTATATGCATAGTTGGTTTGTTAGTTTCATCTTAGCATTTGTCCATATTTGTTATGGTGTATGCTTAAAATGAATAGGCTGGGTACGTTAGTTTATTTAAGCATTTTTATATATTTTTGATGGTGTATGCTTGAAATAAAATGAGTAGGCTAAATAGTGTTAGTATGACATTTTTCATCTTAATAGAGATATTGACATGTGATTTGAGTGGGAAAACAAAGGGGCAGAATGCTCATGTACTGGCAATGACCATAATCATAACATAAATAGGCTCAGGAATATGAGCATCATCCATGCCTTGCAGCATTGGACCATTTTGTGTGTTAGAAAAACATCATGTTAACTTTATGTTAAGTGAGTTCAAAGTCCCTTGAAAGAGTATGAAGGAAAAAGGGGTAAAATGAGGGAAAATTTTTGGGTAGCGTAACCTTTGAAGTGGGAATGAATGCACCTACTTTGGGTGACCTGAGAGGTACTATAGGTAAGTCCATGACTAAAAGCTTTTTCTTTATTTTGAGTGTAAGTTGATCAATGCGGGAAGCCTAAAATGGGATTGTGTATGTGTAGAGTTTGTATAAATCTGATCAATATGAGAAGCTTTTCATTTGTATTCCTCTTTGAGAATAAATCTTGGCCTATCCATCCTTTAAGAGAGTGGTCTAAGCATTTGTTTTTTATTTTTAAATAGCTTTCCTTCAAGGGAGCAGTCTATTGATATTAACAAAGAGGAGTTACATAGTTGTCCTTCAAGGGAATAGTCTACATTTAGAAATAGGAACTTAGAGATTAGAACTTGTCACATATCCCATTTGTTTGTTTGTTTGTTATTTTTTTAGTCATGGACAAAACTATAGAGGCTTAGGAGTTTTCTACTTTGAGGGCAAAACCATAGCACTTTGTAAGATAGTTAAGTGTGTAGGAGTATGGGTGAAAAGAAAGGGAGATGAATGTAATAGGGGTGCTCAAGTGATGAGTTCAAGTTAAACACAAGGTGAAGTAATGCTTGGTTAACAAAGGAATGGTTATAGGTGTAAGTTATTTAAAGGCTCAAGTTTTGGCCTTCCTTCGAGAGAAGACAAGTGATAAGTTAATTAGCCATAATTGTGAGTTATGATATAGGATCCAAGCCAATTAGGAGCAAATTTACCCAATTTGCTTTTCTCCATGTTTGTCATATGTCAATTTTATTTTAAGATGAGATATCTAATATTGAAATCTCACTCTTTGAGGTTTTTGTTGTAAGTGTGTTTGATACACTCTTGATATATTTAGAGGTGGTTGAGGGCTATGAGATGGTGCTCATCAAGCAATTCAAGTTGAGCCAAATGTTCTTGGCAAAAGCCATCATTAGTAAGTATGTCTTTTAGATAAATGTGAAGATAAGGAATCTAACCCTTAAGAGGAAAAATAGCCTCCATCCCATATACCAAGGAAAAAGGTGTAGCACCCATAGGGGTTTCAATGCTAGTGCAGTAAGCCCATAATGCAAAATGAATGTGTGTGTGCCAATCCTTGCCTATATCATTAACTACTTTCATGAGAATTTTGGTCAATGTTCTATTATAATCTTCTACCTATCCATTTGCTTGTGGATAGTATGGTGATCAGAAGCTTAATTTGATTTTGAATGTATCACAAAGACTTTAGATAGTCTTGTTTTTTAAATATTTACTATTATATATTATAATTTTATGTGGAACACCAAAATGATAGATGATGTGATGGTTGATAAAGTGAACAATTTTGTTAGACTTAGTGGAAATGAGAGGAATGGCCTTGACCCACTTGGTGAAGTTTTCAGTGTTAGTAATGATAGAACGATGATAGAGGGAGGAATGAGGGTTAATATCCTTGATTAGATCCAAGCCCCATTGGGAGAATGGCCAAAAGTCTTTGGTAACTTGTAATGCATGACTCAGAACATGAAGGAGGTTAGTGTGTTGTTGACATTTGATGTAATTCCAAATGTAATCAGCACAATCTCGATGGAATGTGGGCCAATAATATCCAAATCAAAGGATACGCTTGGAAATTACATGACCATTGAAATGTCTACCACAAATGCCATCATGGACTTCCTTAATAGTGAAGGGAGTCTTAGTACTAGTGAGGCATCAAAGAAGGAGACCAACAAAACCTCTCTTGTAGAGAAGTCCCCCTAGCATAATGTAATGAACAACACATTTTATGAAGGTATGTCTCATATTATTAGAGAGATTAGAAGGGGTAATAGAGAAGGAAAGGTAATCCATGAGTCTCTTGTACCATAAGTCATGTGGGTTGGATGTGACATTTTTGATGAAGAGGATGTTAGTTGATATATGAGAGGGTAATGTTAAGCGATGCATGGTGACATAGATTTTTGAGGAAGAGGATGAAGAGGGTATGTGTGAAGCAAGTGAAGCCATTGTGTCATCAAACTTCTTTATGGATCAAAGAATAGTTTGTAAGAGATAAGAGTCAAATGATCCCAATAACATATCTACATGATGTTTATACCATTACAGAATTTCTTTTTTACATAGGTAGGAACCATTAACCTGGTTAACCACTAGCTGAGAATCACCAAAAATGGTTATAGATTTGATACACAAGAAGAGAGCCATTTGAAGCCCTAAGATCAAAGCCTCATATTTGGCCATGTTGTTAGTACATTCAAAATATATTTTAAATGACAAAGGCATAGGCTCACCATCTAGAGGAATAAAAATGACTCCTACACCCCTACTATATTGACATTTAGACCCATTGAAGAACATCATCATTTGATAGGAGATGACATTGATGGAGAGCATTACGATGGATTCATCAGGGAATTTGAGGTTTGAAGGTTGATTGTCATGTAAAGGGGTGGTAGCTAACTAGTTAGTAATTGTTTTCCCCTTAATAAACCTTTGTTGAATGAATTTTAAGTCAAATTTAGTAAGACGCATGAGCCACTAAGCTACACATTGGTTGTGATATGGATTAGAATGCATGTATTTAAGGGGATCAGTATGGGTGACTACATAGGTTTTGTGATTTAGGAGATAATGGCAAAGCTTGGAGGCAAAAAAGACCAATGCAATGATTTTTTTAAAAATATGGGTATATTGAGTCTCATAATCAATAAGTGTGTGGCTTATGTAGTAAACTACCTATTCTTGATGGTTATCATCTTGATGTGCAATCATAATGCCCAAAAAATGGTCTGTTATAGAGATGTAAAGGTAGAAAGGTTTATTTTCCTTAGGTGGAATAAGAACTAGTGGGAAAAAGAGATATTGTTTGAGTACATCAAAAGCTTCCTGGTAATCTATATTCTAATGGAAGGAAACATCCTTTTTGAGGAGATGGTGAAAGGGTTGGGAATGATCTAACAACTAGGAAATAAATCAGTAGATTGACTAAAGTTTTCCCTACAAGCTATGGATTTGTTTAATATTATTAGGTGGAGGCATCTCTAGTATCACTCTAACCTTAGCAAGGTCAACTTCAATACCATGAAGATAAATTATAAAAACTAAAAGCTTATCAAAAAGAACACCAAAGATACATTTATTTGGGTTTAGTTGAATGTTATATTGGAGGAGATGAGTAAATATGGTTTTGAGAATCATCAAGTGGTCTTAGTGAAGTTTAGATTTTCCAAGCAAGTCATCCACATAATCTTCCATAATTTTGTGTAGGAGATCATGGAAGATGTAAGTCATAGCACGTTGATAAGTGGCACCAACATTCTTTAGACCAAAAGGCATGACTTGATAATATAAAGTTCCCCATGGGGTAATGAAGGTTATCTTGTGCTGATCTTCAAGAGTGACCAAGATTTGATTATATCTAGAGAACCCATCCATAAGGGATAGCATCTCATGGCCAGTTGTTAAATCAACAAGTTGGTCGATACTTAGCAATGCAAAGTCATCTTTGGACAAGTGAGATTTAAGTCATGATATTTGGTGCAAATGTGGTTTCCCTTGATCATTTTTATGATAGGAACAATATTGGAAATCCATTGTGGGTAGTCAATGGGATAGATAAAGTTAATAGAAAAGAGGTGTTAGAGCTCTTCTTTGACAAGGAGAGCAATACGAGGATGCATCTTAAAAAGCTTCTACTTAACAAGTTTAGAATCTTGATTATGACAATGTTATGGGTGATAATAGAGGGGTCAATAATAGGTATGTCATTATAAAACCAAGTAAAGGCTTTTCTATGTTTATTAAGAAATGTGGCATAATCAGCGTGCTTAGAGGAATCTAAAGATTGGTCAATCTTGAGGATCCAAGGGTTATCAAGAGAGGGTAGATTGATGTCAATGGTTGATTAATTTAACATAACTTGTGTTTTATATCGGAGTGGTCATTGGATATAAGAATCATCCACACCCATGTATGTGAGAATTGTGTCATCATCTTGACAATGGATAGTGTTAATAGTGGGAGAGTCTTCATCAATTATTTCAAGATAAATGAGAGAAAGGTACCTTGTTTCCTTACCCTAGTGATAGGTGAGAGGCCCCAAATGGATGGAATTTATTGAAAAAAATTTAGGAGGCATAGATACCTCTGATTCGATAGGTGATGGTGGAGAAGGTGGAGAAAGAGAGACTAGTTCTTCAATAATTTATTCATGGGAAGTTTTAGTGAGTTTATTTGGTTCATCATATCCTACTCCATGCCTCTTTTTGGCATTTTCAATGGTTTGGCTAGTAAGATATTCAATAGGAATATTGACACTCTACTCATAACAATCCAAACCAAATCTTTTCTAGACACACCTATAGAGATAGGTGTGAGAAAATATAAAATGGATGTGGTGAAGATGATTGATTTCGATAGTGGGAGCCTGATCAATTCCCCCATATGTAAAATTAGTTCAAAGGTTAAGGGGGGCATAATGGATGACCATACCAATGTAAGGATCATAATTTAGGTGCATGTGAAGCTTTCCATACTCTTATGGAGTATAAAACATGTCAAACATCAACAAATGATATTCTTCAAGTGATAAACGTTGAAAAGTTTCCTCCATGGGATCTTTGACAAGAATTTGTGTTGATATCTATGTAATCAGGGGAGTAGAGATTGTGGAAGCTTCATAAGTATCATGCAAATAAGATGATGTCTTCAAGGGAATGAGAACATAATTGGGAATATAAGTCATGTTGCATGTTTTAAATGGAGGTGGGTCATCAGGTATAACATGCACTTGCCCATCATGTTCAAACTTGACACATCAGTGCAAAGTTGAGGGTACACATGCCATGGCACGTATCAAAGGTCATCTAAGTAGGATGTTATATTATAACTCTCCTTATATAACATATAAGAGCTTAGGAATTGTGTGGGGACCTACACAAATCTGTAAGATAATAGTGCCTGTTATAGTAGTTGTGGTATCATTAAAGGAATAGAGTATCACATCAGTTTCAGACATGCAATTGTCAAGCAGAGATAACTCTTTGTAGGTATTAGTGGAAATAATATTAATACTATCTTTCCCATTGATCATGACTCTCTTGACATGAGTTTGATCAATATATGCAGTAATAAAAAGGGTAGAATCCTAATCTTTAGGGTGTTGAAGTGGAATTTCCAAATTACTAAAGGAATCCAAGGAGATGGAATTAAGGGAGTTGACCAAAGCTGTAAGAGGTTAGGGATCATTAGGTTGTACCTCAATTTCTTTCAAGTCATTAATAAAATCTTGACAATTTTGGGATGAGTTTTGGATTAACTAATACAATATTGGGGATCATCAGGTTATACCTCAATTGCTTGCAAGGTACTAATCAAAGCTTGACAGTGTTGGGATGAGTTTTGGATTAACTCATACAAAGACATTTTCACAGGAGTTTGGTGAAGTTATTTGACCATCAAGCTTTGAATAATGTCCAAAGATGTTAGTTTATGGACACCCAAGATGGAAATATTAGGCGAGTGTCTTTGGTGAAGGGATGAGCCCAAGGAGTAGTGACCTTTTCTTTACCTTTATACTTTTTGTTTTGTGATTCTGTGGCCACATTAACTGTGTTGATCTAAAATATAGGTGAAGGAGGTGGAAAAATGGGTATGACCACATCTTTGGGTTTGAATTTAGGTGGAATAGTAGGAGGCATTATGGATACTAGAGGTAGAATAACAAGAAGGTTAACATGAATATCAACAAAGAGAGTGTTGACATCAAAGTGTTATTGAATGACCACTATGAGGGATTTACAACTCTCAATATTGTGTCCAAGTGGATGATGATATAAACACACTTGTGTATCATTAAACTAAGATGGATTCATTTTAAGAGGATTATAAGGCTTAATGGGAGGAAGAGTTATTATGAAATATTATAATAACTGATGTAGGAAAAAGCTCTGAAAGCCTACGAGTGGGCTCGTACATGTAATGGTAATAGGAGTGGAGACCTTATTTTTTTTATAAGTCATGAGAGTAATTTTTCATGGTGCCTTGTTTGGTGGTAGTGGAGTTACATGTTTTAGTGACACTTTTTTGGTGTTAGGTATCATGGTGTCAGATGTGAAAGGCCTACCAGGTGGCAAAGATAGTAGTGGAGGTAATATAAACTTTTGTTTTGCTTGGGTTGGAAATACTCCAACTAAAGTAGAGGGGTGTGGTCCCAAAATGAATGGTAAAGTTGAGGGTCAAATAGGGGATCGGCAAAATCTAGGAAGCTTAACATTTTTTTTGTAGTTTAGGTCACAAAACTCCAACTTGTGACTTAGGAGGTATATCTAATTTCGCCTGTGGATGAATTAAGTTAGAGATGGGATGTACACCTAAGGTCCTGATCTAATTTAATGTGATGGATGCCTACGAGGGTGAGGGTTTTGACATAGATTGATGAGCTTTTAGTGAAGAATATTTGACTTTGTTAAAGACCTTGGGGTAAAGGTTAGTGAGAGGATTGGTGATAAAGGTTGACACTCATTGCATTGGATAAGGAGTTCTAAGCCAATCCCAAAATGTTGCATGATCTAGCTTCATGGAGTCAAGAAATTATAGAATTTTCACCAATCGTGAGAAGGTTTTAGATGAATTTGACGTAGGCCATACGGTTGTGTTATTATAAGGCTAAGGTGTTTGGGAAATAGGGAAATTATTATCTCTACTACTTTGGGCCAAAGACAAGAAAGAACCAGAATGGGGTCTTCTTTGACAGAGATGAGAGAAGAGACATGGTCTTCCATGAGTGGAAGAGAGGTAGGTGAAGAGGGTTCCTCAAGGGGGTAAAGCATAGTTATAATTGCTCCCTCAACATGTGGGTGAGGAACAGGTAAAGTATAATCTTCCATAGGTAAAAGAAGGGTTAAGAGTGATACAATTGGAGTAGGCATAATAAGTCTCTCATCTAATGTGGGAGTAGATAAAATTGACTCTTCAAGGTGTATAGGTGGATTGGATGGGGTATTACTCTCTATCAATAGAGGATAGGTAGGCAAGGAAGGTTCCTCAAGAGGGTATAACATAGGAATGATGTTCCCTTCAACATGTGATTAAGGAATGGCCAAGGCATGGTCTTCAAGTGGTAAAATGATGGATATTATTGGTGCAAAGGGAATTGGAAATAGTAGCTCCTTTGGTGGAAAAATAAGTGGTAATGGAGGCTCTTCCTCATGTGGGAGTGGAATGGGTGAAATAGGTTCTTCTACTTGGGTAGTAAGAATGGGCAAAACAAATACCATTGATTGTGAGGGAGGAGTCGATAGAATGGGTGCCTCCTATTGAAGGGGAGGTTAAACTAGAGGCAAAGGAAAGACCATATTAAGCATATGGATATTATGATCAACTAAGTTAGTCATGGTCTAAAAAATATTTTGATTAGATGAATGGTTAGGAAAAGGATGTTTGAACACATCCATACTTTGATTAGGGGGTGAATTAGGATTATCCAAGATGAGATCACCCCTATCAATAATGTCTTGAATAATGTTTTTGAATGTCTTATAGTTATTAGAATTGTGGCCTTTAACTCGATGGTAGCCACAAAACTCATATTCCTTGTACCAAGTTGGAATAGGATAGGAGGGGTCAAACTATATAGGAGGTTTGATTTGAGGAAGGGTTATGACACCTTGTTGTAATAGTTTTTCCAAAATGGATGTATATGACTGCCCAATAGGAGTATATTGTCTTTGTTCATACCATTGTTGGAATTTTTTGGTCATATTTTGGGAAGTCGAGGAATTAGATTGGTTGGTGGTTGTGGAAGAAACTGACTTAATGACCACCATGTTAGTAGAGCCTTTAGATTTTTGGTTAGAAGCAAAATTTTTAGAAAAAGAGGATTCATTTGATATGGAATTGGGGTTCTTACTATTTCATTTGACTCTTCCTTCATCTATAGCCCAAATCTTGAGTTTTCATGCCATTGTAAAGGCCTCATCAAATGTGCAAAAATTTTATGCCTAGAGTGTGGACAAAATGTGTTTAGCATATGCCCTTGAAAAGAGATCAAAAAGCTTAGGTTAGGGTAAGGAGAAGGAGATTTGATTGATCAAGCCTCTCCAATGAGTGATAAAATTTTTGATAGACTCGTCATCAAATTGTCTAATATAATAAAGGTATATAATAGAAACCTTTTTAGAAATGTTAATAGAGAAATGGTCTAGGAATATTTATGCAATTTGAGTAAACAAGAAAAAGGAGTGTTAAATTATAGATCTATACTAATCTAAGTCTACACCCAAAAGAGATATAAGGAAAGTCTAAAGTAGTAATGCATCATCGTGCCCTATTAAATAAAAAGCATGTCTAAATGCTTGAAAATGTTGTTATGGGTCCTCTTTACTCTGGAAATGAGTAAATCTAGGGAGTTCCTAGTGGCTTGGTCAAGAGATAATAGGCACAAATGGATGGATGGGATCATTACATATCTGATCATAAGATAACATAATCTTTGAACCAGAAATAGATGTCTCTAGATTAGACATCTTGTCCATGAGCATCTTAATGAGGTCTGGAAGGGGATTAGTCTGGGTGATACCTCCTAAGTTATAGGGAACCTAATAAAAAGTAGAGGGAGCTTGTGACATTGCTTGATATGGTTGTGTTGGCACAACATAAAGATAATGAGTCATAGGCTAAGGGCCAAAAACAAAAGGGGCTTGTCCCATTGGGTTAGAGACTATGATTTGGTTAGATGTTGCTATTATAGGTTGTGTTATTGGCATGGTTAGACTAGATAAAGGGTGAGTCATAACTCAAGTAATTATAGGCAAGATAGTAGATGGAATAGGTACCACTAAATTTTAGAATGGGGTAAGACTTAACTGAACTAGTTATGGTTGTGAAAGAAGGGAAGTCATGCCAAGGTTTAGGTGAGATTGGGTAGTTGACGATGCTAAACTTTGGACGTTGTTTACGATTGGGTTACTTATCGAGGTGCTAGTTTAGGTAACCATGGGAAAAATAGTGGAGTCAGCTGAAACTAAAGTTGCCTCCATTAGAGAGGTTGGCATACCATAGATTGGGACACCCAAAGAATTATGGGTTCGGATCATGGCAATGTAATGTTGAAGGGATGCCACATTATGATCAAGAAACTTAGCAAAATCTTGATCTCCTTCAGGCACAATGGGAATTGAGTTAGGGCTGGGAGTATGCTCTATATCTAAATTATGCTCCATGACAGACTCATCAACAAGAGGGGAAGGTGGAAGTGGTTGTTTGCTTGCGTAATTGACAATAATTTTATCTTGAGCTCACGTCAATACCATGCAAGAGGAAGTATAAATAATCTTACTGCTCTGTATTAGTGACATAATAAGGAAAAAACAAGTTTGGGTGCAAGTAAGTGGGTTGTTTCAACTTGTTATTTTGAGCAAATGAAAATTACATAGTTACCGATGTTGGTCACTTGATCGATGTTGGTAGTAAAAGCTTGCCAACATTAGTGGGATTAACTGATGTCAGTAGCTAAATTTTCCCAATTTCAGTGTAGTTAACTGATGCTAGTCACTATGATAACTTGGGAGATGGAGAATCCAAGGTTTTAGAAACCCAAAAGTAGAAAATAAGTAAAATAATGGATGTAATAGGTCTGTGTAAGAAGGAAGAACACTCAAAAAACCTAAGATAATAGGTTATACAAACTAAGTATTATAAATGGTGTTGATTTTGAGAATCAATAGGAAAACATCCTTACTAACTCCAAAATACATAAGGTAATAGAAAAGTAGAAAAGGAACATACAGCCACCAACTATTAACTCCTAGAAATTAATTTTAGTCTCAGCTGGTTTATGCTTTAATCAGATAGTGAGAAGAAAATTTGGTTGTCAAAGGTACTAGAAAGCAATCTAGAGCTAGTTTTAGGCTAGTTTTAGTGCTAAAAAAAAAATTGTGTTAGACCAGGTATGTGGCTTGTTAAAGGAGCTTGCTCCCACACTTCATAGACCGAAAGCCAAGCTAGGTCACTTAGCCAAAATATACCTTCTTCCTAGAGTTTATACTCTACTAGAGAATGGAGTGGGTTCTCCCCTTGGTGGTGAAATCGAACTAGGATAGCTCGGTAGGGTAAGGTGATCCACCAGGTGATGAAATATTGATGAGAATTTTATTAGGTGAGTTTAGATGTTTATTTGTGTGAGTGTGATTTGGTTGTGTAACATAGGTGCACTATAATTTATTCATAATGCTTGTAATTAACTAGGTGAGCTAATATATGCAACAAGCAAATAATGAAATGCAGTAAGTTTTAAACCCAAATCTAAAATGTTTAGATTTTAATGAAAAAAAAGATGAAATATAGAGAATTAAATTCACTATCCTAATATGAATGCAAGAGGAATTAAATAAGAGATTCTTTCAACCTATATTAAAATTGATGAGTTACTTTTAAAGGCAAAGAAAAAAGAAGAAAATTTTAGCTTATTGCTTTTAAATGAAAATAAAATGTTTAATTTTTAATTTTAATAAAGAAGAGAAGGAGAAAGTGAAATAAATGAAGTTTTCACTATAATGCATTTATATGAATTCTTAAAACAAGCAATGAACCCAAGGAAAACTCTAGGGTCCCATCGGGCATGCCAAAAATGTTTCACTAAAATGTGTCTATTTCAAGTCTAAAGAAAAATAGAGAAGAATGATAGGAATAAGTGATTAGAATGAACCCAAATTGGTTTGTGAATTGTATCCAGATGTTGTGAGTACTCCTCTTTAGATGGGAAGAACTACTTGCAAGTAAGAAATCACTACCACAAAATGTTTATTAGTAGATAAATGAGTGGACTACCAAGCTACGTGCTTCTTCTAGGAAGCGTGAAACTTACTTAGAGATGACAGTCCACTTTTGAGAGACAAAAGAGTAATAACTAACTAAAAGAGAGGTAAAGAGAGAGTGAAAGAGAGATAATGTTATCATTATTCACAACCTGAGTGTAGTAGAAAGTAATAGAGTGCATGTGGTATATTCTATTTGTATTTTAGGTGTTTGGATAGGTTTTGGGAAGGTTAGGAAATCCATAATCACCAATGTCAATAAAGAAGTGACCAATATCAGTAATGTTGCTGAGGTTGGTGGGTGAGGATGACCAATGTCGATTATGCTACTGAGGTTAGTAGGGGAAATAATTTACTAAGAGCTTGTAGAAGGCCTTTTTGGGTCTGGTAAATGGTTTTGGTCAACTTTAGGAGGTTGGGGAGAGTTGTGAGAGAGAAACAGAGTATGATTTAAATGGATCTGGTCAGAGGTTTGGTGTGTTGGGTCAAAGATAAATAAGTAGGTAAGCTTTATAACTCCTTCATGGGGTTTCAATTAGGAATGTGTAAAGTAATTAATAGTAGATGTAAAGTGACATAAAAGTGACTATTTAAAAGACCTATAGATTAAGTGATATAATTAGTTGTAATGGTGACCTAATGATAAGTACCAGATGAATGGCTCCTATTAGGTAGTCTGAACTGATTCCTCAAATGGAGACAACAAGTGGGTGTTGTTGGTTCTCAAGATCTTGGTTCCTGATCTAGGTTGACTTATGCAAGGTAATAATAAGCCAAGATGCCAAATGTTGAATGTTGAAAGCTTAGATGCAAATAAGAATCAATTTTATTGATTTCTACTGACCTAAACATAAGGTTGGATTTTGGCTTATATAATAAACATCGGTGATCCCATCAACATCGACCATGTGTTACTCGATGTCGATGGCCTTATAATAGGCAAAACTACTAATTTTGGCTACTTTTCTATTTCTCTTTGTGCCAAATATGGCACCCATTACAAAATGGTAAACATAGGAGGCTAAGAAGGATGTAGTTGATTAGGAATTTAGTTTTGAGGTGAGAGTAAGTCTTACGTAGTTAGGATAAGGGGACTAAGTCTTGAGGTGACTCATCAGGTGAGAATCAGTCTTAAGACGAGGTGGTTAGGTAGGGTGACATAAGGGGTTTTAAATTAACTTAATTAAATATTTTAAAATAATTAAATGTGTGAGGGGTAAAAGCAAGGGTTAGGGATGCTAATTGTTATTATTTAAAAATGGGCTCAATGGGGGTTTTAACACATAGAGTTACGCATGTGTGTGACTTAATTTTAGTGTCTATAGTGGGATCCAAATCTACATTCTGACATACTCGTTATTCTAATGTTTACACTAAGATTTTACTTGTTATTAAAAAAGTTTCAAATGGAATATATGATACAATCATTCATCTCATACCATATTCCCAACCTATCTAAGGATATTAATACTCAAACTTCCCTTTTAGACTTGTTACACCAATCTTCCCCTTAAAAGGATGTCCTTTTGGATGCATTATGTATGACTATATTGCCTTATAATGTGGAACCACCATATGTGTATTTTATTTTAAATTCTATCAAATGAACTAAGCATAATATATCCTTTGAGAAAAAGTAATTACCACCTCAACATTTTATAAGCATTTTTTTACCACTCTACATCCAAGTTTGTGTTTATAAAAAAATGGTAAAATGAATTCTTATGGACAATGGTTCAGGACTCAACATTTAAAACATATAATTTCCCTCCCCAATTGGCATCAGGACATGAAATTTGACCCCATATAATAAGATAATCAATGTATTTCATAATATTTCATAATATGTGTTGGTTAAATAACATTGACTATTAATTTATAGGTCCCCATACCAAACCCACTTTGTGCTAGGTTATGTAAAATTATAAGATCTATAACATCCTCTTAGGACAAACTTGGATATATTAGATGGATGTGGTTCCATCAACTTTACATGCATGCTTAAAATTCAATCATCATGGGTTCATTTACACTTGTCCTATGGATACCAATCCCTTTAAACATTGTGAAATGATAAAAAAAACATATAATACTATAGTGCAATCTTATGATCCTAATTTTGGTTCTTGATATTTTCTAAAATATGGATACAAAGGATAGGATATGGGTAAACATGACCAATGCATATCTTGGCCTATTTCTCATACAAATAATATAAACCATCAAGATTTGGGTATTTCAAAACAAACTTAAAGTCTTAAGCACATCTCTCATAGCACAAGTTGATTTTAAAATGTCAAAGCATAGTGTCTAAATATTTCTAAAACTAATCTACCACTGGTTAACCCTCATCTTATTGATGAATGTACTTCACCAAACATTTTTACACTAGATGATTTATTGAATGATGAATCATTACTAGAGTATTTGGGGGCATGTGAGGATCTCCCTTTCTTATATCATAAGAATAGTTTTCCTCATGCCACCTATACTCATAGTTACTTTGGTGAGAATGATTATACTAGTGTCCAACATGATATATCAAATACTATTCCTATGACACCATTCCTTATAAATAGATCCAATTTGATAAATGAAGAAATAATCTAATACGACTATCAAATAAATAAGGACCCTCAACTAGTTCTAATGTCTACATTGATGCTCAAGGATGAATAAAAACATATCGATATGTCCTTCATGACTTTCCTCAATTCTTTGCTTGGGATTATTCAATTATTCCTATACATTTTCAATTGGTGGAAATGCATTACATACTATTGTACCTAGATGAAAAACTGGTAAAAAAATGATTTGGAAAATGCATCCCAGAGTAATGTTATTGGTAAAAGAGAAATTTCATAAGATTTTAGACACTAGATTTATATGATCTATTTCACATTATAAATGGGTGGCTAACATTGCACCTATTAAAACCCTAATGGTGACAATCATTATTTCACTAGTTATTGATATTTAAACATGACTTGTCCAAAAGATGAGTTGACATTACCTAATATCGATATGATTTTCAATAATACAACCATATATGAGACATTTTCACTTGCAGATGGATTCACAAGATATAATAACCAAGTCAAAATTAACCTCATCAATTAATAAAATATGGCATATACTACTAATTGGGGTAAATTTTGCTATACAGTCATGGATTTTGGGTTAAATAATGTAGGACCCACATATCGAAGAGCTATGACTCATATATTCCATGGATTTATACAATACAACTATTGATTATTATGTTGATGATTTACTTCACAAATATTTGAATGCTTACACAAGTTTAATGCTTGATTAAATCTAAAAGAGTGTGTTTTCATGGTTTCTTTGGTAAATCTCATTGGATACATTATTTCTTAGTGAGGAATTGAGATTGATAAAAAAAGGTAAAATCCATCATCAAAATTCATTCACCAACCAATATCAAATAGTTATGATGCTTGTAGGTCAAAATTTAGGCTATTAGATGCTTCATATCTTAGTTGGATGATAAAATAATTTCTTTCACATGTTTGTTTAAAAAGGACAAAAATTATATGGGATGATGTATGTCAACAAAGATTTGATAAAATCAAAATATATTTAACAAACCCACCAATACTCATGCCTCATATCCATGATAGACCATTACTTATTTATATATTATCTACTCATTAGGCCCTTGGGGCCCTATTAACATAATATGTTGATGATCACAAAGAATGTGCAATCTATTACATTAGTCACTAGTTGGTCAATTATGAATGAAAATATTTGGAAATGGAAAATTTATGTTTATCCATGTTTTTTAATACTAAAAAGCTATGGTATTACTTTATAAACAATGAGTTCCATGTTATAATTAAAGAAGATCCATTAAACTTCATTATGACTAAAACACACCACACATGCCGAATTAAAAAATGGGTAGTGCAACTTAAAGAGTTTGATCTTAAATTCATATCCCAAAAGTTAATAAAATTTCAAGTTGTATCTAACAAATTAGTTATATCTCCTTTAATAGATCTCTTTTTGCTCACTGAAGCTTTCTCTGATGAGTTCAAAGCATATAATATATCTGCCAACCCATGGATAATGTTTTTTGATGGATCTATATGTAAAATAGGGGTGGGTGATGGCATTATATTTTTCACCCCTGAGGGTGAATATATGACTTTCTCATATAGATTAGTTCTTTCTTTTACCAACAATATAACCATATATGAAGACTTCATAATTGGATTATTCATTTAACAGAAGCTTATACATGCATCCAAGTTCTTGGTGATTATCAATTAATTTTTAACTAGATAACAAATCATTACCAAACCAAAGAAAAGAATATTCTCACATATAAATAAATGGTGGATAAATTCACAAAGACATTTGATACATTTTCTATTAATAGTCTTACCTGTAAATATAACTACCATGTAGATGCCATGGATAGTACAATATCTTTGATGCCTTTTGATATAAATTATGATCATATAAATTTTACCATATGACAGTTATGGGATCCTTCCTTTTCTTTAAAACAAATATATGCCTTAGTCAATATTTCTATTACTTGTAGTACATCAAACATAGATTGGTAAACTTATTATTATGATTTCCTCTATCAAAACTCTATACTAGACCACTTTAAATAGAATGATAAATGAAAATTACAATGTAAATAAATTCATTACTTCATTATTGGGAATGATTTATTTTAAAAAAAATTTGATGGGAAGTCACTGTAATGCTTAAACAAATATGAAGCTAGCACTACACTCTTAGAAATGCATGACAATGAATGTGGTGTTCATTTTAGTGGACATGCCATGTCTTAGAAACTATTATTCTAGGATTATTATTAGCCTTCCATGGAAAAAGAATGCATTGAAAATGGAAAATTGTGTTTACAATCCAAAAATACAACAATTTGAATCATGCACTATCACATGAATTACAACTGATTATTTCACCATGGCCCTTTTCCTAATGGGGCTTTGATTTGATTGTAAAAATTAATCTAGTATCCACTAATTGAAATAAAATCATTATTATAGCTATAGAATATTTTAAATTTGGGTGGAAGATATTCCCATTGATTTTACCATGGGGGATGACATATGCAAGTTTTTGATGATCAATATTATCTCCCATTTTAGTATTCCTTTAGCTATTATTTATAATAATGGATCATCCATTAAAAATAAATAGTCAAACTATTTTTCAATAAATTCAAAATTAAACTTACATTTTCTATACCTTATTACTTGCAAGGTAATGGGTAGGTAGAGGGAAAAATTAAAAAGTTTAAAATATACTTGGAAATATGTTTTAACATTACAATACCAATTTGGACCAACATATGGTGTATGATTTATGGGCATACTACACCAGCATTTACCCATCCACCCAGGCTACACATTATTTCTTGGTATATGGTATAGAGGTAGTTTATTGATTGAGCTTAAAATACCTTCTTTATGTGTTTCTCTCAAAGACATCATCAACTATAATGAATACTGTGTAAATAGATTGCTTCAATTAGAATAATTAATTGATAAATACACATAGGTTATTGAACACCTTCGTGTCTACAAAGATCACATTAAGCCATATAAAAAAAGTTGCATTCATGTATTTGTTATGGGTGAAATGGTACTAAAAGAAAATCAAAATAACACTGATGGAGAAAAAGATAAGAAAGGATAGTTCAAAGCAAATTGGTTGGGACCATTCACAGTTATAGAAAATTTGGAAAAAGGTGTACATTGCCTTACTACACTTGCAACAAAACCTTTAAAAATTACAATGAATATTTTGCACTTGCGTAAATTTATTACATGAGATATTTCACATATTTCAAAAATACCAAATAAATCATAACATTCAAAAATCGGAAAACATTTTTTGGAAACTACCTATTCTATTGGATCCTTGGAATATATGTATTAGTTTCATGTTGAGGGATAACATATTAGTTACTTCTACATACACATCTACATTCATACACAGATACATGATTCTATAAGTTTATGGGTGTAAGACTTTCCCTCTACTCATGTCACCAAGATATTGAGGGCATCCATATTCTATGATCTTAATAATTCTAGGTTATATAATGTTATGATCACATCACATTATCATGATTGGGCTATTGTGTACTTACACATGCCTTATCCATGTTTATATATTACACATGGTACCTTATATACTATGGGCTTGACATTTTTTTATAACACATTTGATCCATTGGATATTATGATATGTTTATGTTGGTTTCTTATGTTTTTACTTTATATACTTCCTTGAGTGTTTTGCCTTGCTATTATATTAATTGTTCAAGCATTTGAATATGATTTGTTGTATGTGTCCCTCATCCCTATGTTTACCTCCATAAAAATTTGAATATGTTATTTCTTGTGTTATGGTATGTCTTTCCTTGCTTTTTGGACATTTTATTAAGTCATGTCCACTTGATTTTGCAACATTTAAACATGCCCCTTATTTATAGTATCTTAAGAAGTTTGTTTGTTTACTTTATTTTGAGCGCTCTTGTGTGTGTGTGTGTGTGTGTTTTTTTGAGATTTTATTATTACTATGTATACATTTCCATGATATTTATCATGCATCTTAGGCCTACATGTGATCATATTGGTTCTATATGCTTCAATGATATATTTACCTATGCATGTTCCTTCTATATGTTATATGGCTACATTCACATATTTTACATTTGTCTTACCCTTTTGAGGTGAGGTAACTCCTAGTTCCTATTTTTGCCTCACCTCAATAGGGGGAGGGGCAGAATATTAGTGGAGTAAAACTTGGGAAGCATGTTATACACACTTGGCACAATTCTCATATTTAGTGGGGGCATGATTTGGAAGCATGTTCTCCACATTCATTCATTATTTGGTACTTATATAAGTTTATATATTTGGTGGGGGAATGTCATGGTGACATGTATTTCACATTTTCATTATCTTCATATTCATTGCAAGTTCTCCATGCTTATTTAATATTTATCATACCTAGATTATAATGGGGGCATGTTTTGGAAACATGTTATCCACATTGGAACTTATATCAGTTTCATATTTATCTATATTTAGTGGAGGCATGCTTTTGAATCATGTCCTCAAAACTTATATAGCTATCTAAATTGATCATAGCACATAATTATATGATTCAAATACATATTTGTGGCATAATTCTATACATGGTACTATTCACCATATTTGACCTTAGGTTAAATTAGGTCAACCCTTATATAGTAAAACTTCTTATAAGGTCTTTTTAACTCATAAAATGGTCACATGGTCATGTTTAAGCCAATTAATATGTTTTACACCTTATTTATTTATGTCATGGCCTTAACATTCCCTTATGTCCTCTTTTTAACCTTTCTATTGAAATTGTACATAACTTCAATGAAAGGACAAGAGTCAAATTATTTTCTAACATCAATTATGTTAGGTGAGCATCATGAGTCAGTTATGCAACTGGCATAATGTAGATTCAACATACAAATGAGGAGATAACAATAGTTTCAAGTACTTAAAGGTAGTTTTATAGCCTAAAAAGTGCACCTGGCATGTGACAAGGATTAGGAGTGTCACTTTAGATTTCCTCAATCCATTTCCATGCTTAAAAAGTCATGACAAATTCAAATTTGTCAAAAACTAGTTCATCTTCTTCATCACTATCATAGATAAGGTCATACAGGTCAACGGGTCAAATATTTGTATGGACAATATGGAAGGAGTTGAGTTGAATGCATTTTCCAACTGATTTTAGCCTTCATTATCTTCCTTTTCATGTTGATAGTTCCTATTTTTTTGTACTATGCTTCATGAATCATTGTTAAGAATGTTGATGGCTCAATTTTACCTGTTCATCCATATGGTCTCTAGTTTTCTTAGTTGCTATAGTTGTATGATGATTCCAAGAGTTGTATGTGTCTTTTTAGATATGATTTATCCTTTTCATGATGTTTCTATCATGTTTTTCAAGGTTTAAGATAAATATATTGGTAGAAACATCTCAATATGCTAGTAATGAGTACCATTGAGGTCTACAAATAGGGTCTCCATAGTTGTATAGTTCATATCTTTGTAAGTTGACCATGTTAAATGCTAACATGTTATTTTCACTTTTTGTATAGCATAGATTATTTATATTTCCCATTAGATAACTTGGGAGTTCATTTATATAGTTTTTTAATATAGTGAGTAAGGACTAATCAAATTATTAATACACATAGTCACCTACAACCACTACAGGCATGCACAAATAACTATAAGGCCACTAAAAATATAAGAAACATGTTATACACATTTTTATGACTTGATTGAAGGTTCTCAAGTCAATTCAGGGTTCATTGTGTAGACCTTGAAGTCATTTTAAAACCTACAGTTCACTAATTTTGAAAAATTTCTTCAGTGGAAACACTAACCTTAACATCTTTGAATGAGTTTTTGATCACATAATGAATCATATTTTGGTAATTGTTTATGTGGTTTGTGTAATTCTAATCACTTTGTTCTTATAAGTTGAATGGAGATGTCACATCTCAACATTAAGGAATAATTTTAGGTCAAGAGAAAATAATGGTTGGATGACTTCATTCAATTAACTTTTCACTGTAGACACTAAGTGAAAGTTATAGTTCTTTCAATAAAAATGAACTTAAACTTGCACATTTCTATTAGGAATGGTAAAAAAATTCCATGAAGCCAAGATCTAAAGAGTTAAAAATAATATCACAAGTATATGTATATAAAATGAAATTCATCACAAATTAGATTAAATGATTATTTAAAATATAAAATAATGAGATGTTAGTACAAAGTTAAGCACTTGCTTATATAAACAAGGTGAAGTACTAATCTAGCTAATCTAACCAATATGGGATAAATCCTCATATAGAACAAACCCACTACAAGATGAAATAGATAACTAATACACTATCAAACATGATAAAATATATGAAATACATGATCTAACACCCCCCTCAAGTGAATCTAGGGGCTAACAAAATCCAAAAAAGAAATAGTGGCATATCCATAGAATGAGTCCTAGAAACTAGGCTTGATAAGGTACTCATGTATAATATGTATCCATGAAATGAAGATTGAATATGTCCTCATGAATATACCCTGATGAAATATTTTGAAACCCCAAGCATTCCATATAACTCAAGGAGACAAGGTGATGCAAAAAGGCTTCGTGAAGATGTCTGCAACCTGCAGCTAAGTTAGAATATACTCCAAGCTAAGAACACCATCTTAAATGTGTTGATGAATGAAGTGCATATGTACCTCAATGTGTTTGGTTTTTTTATTCTCAACTTATTAGAGGTAAAAGACACTAAGAGGGGAGGTGAATTAGTGGTATAAAATAGTTCAATTCAATTTCCAAACCCTTTAAACACTTAAGCATTCAATACAATCACTCATGAAGCATTCAGGATGTTTATAGCAATAGGAAAATAGATATTGCAATATTACATAGATTTATGTGGGAAACCCTCTTGGAAAATAAAACCCACTCTCAAGCCTATAAACCTATAGACTACTTGTCCTATAAGAAGTAGGCAAACTTGAGACTTTAGTGAGACACCTATTCCACAAGGAGCACCCACCCCTAGGATAGTCAAGTCCTTCTGACCTGAATATAGTGAAAAACCTATTTCATAAGGATCACCTACCTCTAGATGGTCAAGTACTTCTCACCTTTTTGGTGAAACACCTATTTCATAAGAATCACCTACCCCTAGGATGGTCAAGTCATTCTGACCTAAATTTAGTGAAACACCTATTTCACAAGGAGTACCTGCCCTAGGATGGTCAAGTACTTTTGACTTAGATGTTGTGGCCCTTCCAAAAACCTATGATATGAACATATCCTAATCATTGATTAATTTTTAATCTGACGAAGACACCTTGTAAACACATCCCCGAACACTTCTTCACACACAAACATCCAAAACCACCTTTTGTCTCTCTCTGCACTTCTTAGTAACAACTCTATCACATCCTCAATAATATGACTAAATGGTCATACATATAGAAAAAAATTTGATCTACCTCTAAAATCAACCACCAAGCTCACAAAGACATCATCTATCCTTTTCTCACACTCAAGGCATCCAAAACATCCTTTTAGATCACTATAGACCTCTTTGTTCATCCTCAATATTTAAAATTTCAAGAGCACTATTATGACATCAAAAATATGACTTATAGGTCATATATATAGTCATTAATCCATTCTTCTCTATAACCCATCCACTAGGTACACACCCATTCTTATTTCCTTCGCTCTACAACACTCACACACACCTCTTCTTTCAAGTCTAGAAATCACCACTTTTGATTTCACCTTTTATAGAGCCATCATGATTATTATCTTCTGAGTCAAAAATAATACTTGTATTATCCCTTAATACATATAAAATATCTCAATACCATCCACACATGTTATCCATAGCAACTATGGGTCACACTTAAGTAGTTACACCTTTCAATTGGGCCTTAATAGCCCTTATGCATCTCATGGAGACATATTCACCCATTTAGTACTTCATCAAGAAATTTATAAACATAATACCACTTCCAAATGCATAGGTCCACTCCACATGACCTCATAGACATCTTCAAATTATTATAGTCATCATTACACACCTTTGTGTATGCTCAATCTACTCAAACATTAGCCTTGTACAAAAGAATACCATGAATGAATAAACAATCAACTTTTAAGAATTTGTTCACACTAAATATGGATTGTTAAAACCTCCAAAATCCATATATATTATCCTCATGGTGTCTAAAACACTCTCCAAGATCTTAGTCCCCTTGAAATATCCAAATATCATAAGAACAACTCAAATATCCTTCTTAGGTCACTTACATAACTTGGTCAAACACAGTTAAATTTTAAGCTTAATAAAATTGACTATACAAACATTCAAACCTTATAACTAGATTCACTAGATGCACCTCGAATTTTTCCAAAAATTTTATTTTTACTACATCAAAAATTTTATCGTGGATCAAAATTTATAACTCAAAACCTAAGCACTAGTTCTCTTTTGTTATTTTAATATTCAAATTCCAACAATCATTGTTAAATATCAGACACTTTGTCAACATATTATGCCCTCTCATAACTTGAATGAATACACGTAGTCAATCTTCCTAAAAATTAACTTGGTCTTTACCTTTGATAAACATTCCTCATGTTGACCTCATCTCGTGCACCTTGGTAATATTGACCAAATACACAACATCGATCTCTGTAGATCAACTTGGTCCTTACCTTACAATGCTCACCATTTATTTAAGCTTAGATAACCCATGATTGTGCCAATTTTTATCCCCACATTCCTCTTACACATTAAAATCATTGACTTTAATGTTCATCATTGATCTTCTGACTACACAATCATACGTTCACCATTGATCTTTTGTCCAAGCTTCATGAATATGAAATATGTCACTAGCACATGCATTATTTGACATATTGAGTTTTACATGCACCATTGGATCAAGATATATAATTCAACATGAACCATTAGATCTAATAACTATAAAACCTTAGACTTAAAATTAGTTTAACATGATGGTCTCTAACCCATCACAGTATGCAAGTAGAACTTTGAAGGTTTATAACTTGAGCTAGAAAGCACTTCAAGAGTCCATATCTTTAGGGTAACTTATTGGCACTATAGATAAAATCTAAATGAAAATTTTTAACCTCAATTGGATTTATAAGCACCTAAATTAAATGCACTAACATTTTGGTTCATTCATATCTTCATGATGTGTAGTGATGGTCTGGATAAGTATAGAAACTTAGTGAACTTTTGTCTAAGAGTCCAACTTTGCCCTCACATATATTTAGCTATGCTCAACCTCATGACCTAAAATTTGAACCATATATTATAATCACATAGGTTAATCCATACATATATCAATATAATCCTAGAACCTTCACATGTGTGAAATATAACATCATCAATATGCCCACTTAGATTTTTTTGCCATAAAACCAACTATGCCTAGATGAACATAATGAAGAACCAGATGAATACCATGAACTTACAAAAGCTCTCCAATAATTTTTAACCTTTAATAGGATCCCTCACACATGATAAATACCTTAGACCCATCCCTAATCATGAAAAATTGAAGATCAACCAAGCCTTCTTCAATCATACTAGGACAAGCACACTGCACACTTTGTCATTGACACTTAGAATATCAAGACACTTCATCCACTCACTTGGAAATATCCATGACATCACTAAAAAATATCCAAAAATCTCCCCCTTTGTCATTGATGTCAACACCCATCATAAAGCTCACATTTTTTCTCTCTTTTCAAGCACTCTCATAATAAGAACATTATCTCCCTTTGACACAATGAAAAATTGGGAAAAAATTGATCCCAAAGACTTGAAAATACTACCAATAGGAGAGGAACACATTAGAAATATGATAAACTCCTTCTTACCTTGAACCTACCTCTTATTTCCTTGACAACTTCCTCTTGTTACATGCCAACACTCTTTTTAACAAAGAACTACAACCAATAAAGAAAGAACACCCAAAAGCACTGAAATCTAATGAAACTCACAAATAAACATTTGAGAGGGACTCCCCCTAAGATATCTAAGCCATTTCACCTCTTGAGCATCTTCAGATTTTCACATACCATGAAGAACCATCACACAAGTTTACTAGCCTTCTCTCTCAAGCCACCTCAAGGACCACCAAAATAACTTCATGCCACACACCAAATAGGAAACATGCTCTAAACTAACTTTATAACCCACCTTGAAACACTCATGCCTTAATATTTTGGATAAACTATGAAAAAACATAAAATATTCACACTAGCCTATCTCAACACCTTGTAGCCATACCTAAAACTTGTAAATCCCAAAAGTTTCATTAAACATATTTTCAAGACTTGAAACTTAATAATATAGAGCAATCTCATATTTCCCCTTAACCACACCAATTTTCATCAGTTAGATCCTCCTTCACAACATAATTTATTCACAAATCTACTATCTAATTATGCATCCATTTTGATAAAAACCTGAAGAATTTTAAAAACACAAACCCTCAAATCTATATGAAGCTTGATTTGATAAGCCATTTGGTCTATTCAACTTATTAAGAAGCCCTAGACCTCAACCCATAAGGCAAACCACTTCTATAACATATCCAAAAACTCTAGAATCTCAAAACAAACAAGGTCAACAAACCTCCTTTTGGTCAACACCTACCTTTGAAACTTCTTGCACACCTAGAGACAACCTATCACACACTTCATAGTCAAGATTTGATCCTTCACACCTTTGGTAACCTTGACTTACTATACCATGGCTTTGATCTACAATAAGAAAGATAAACTTAGGAGCACACAAAAACCTCCAAAAGGCACAAATAAGATTATCAAGACACCAAACCACCTATAACACATCACAAAGAAGTGCACAGAACTTTTTGAGTACCAAATCCTTTTTGGCATTCCATAAATGTCATTATGTCACCTAAAACCACCCATTTTGATCCTATAGTCATTGCATACACAACAAATACCTTATAACATCACTCTAACCTCATAAAAGCACTTTCCCCATCTTGACACACCAAATCCAATTAGAAACACTCATATCTAGCCTTCTAGGACCTTTTGAAATACACCAAAACAACACTTGCTTCTCCACTAAAAGGAGCCTCTTAAGAAGCATAGATAGAGACCTCTTCTACACCACAATGCTCTAAAACAAAGTAAAGTCAGGAGTGGCCCACATCTCCTCAGTAACCAATGGAATTCTTTTATAGCTACAAGACTTCTTGTTCTTGTTCTTATTTTAAAATTTGATTACTTTTTCCTTTTCTACATTACTCACTTTCTCTTCTATGACAAGGTATACAAAATTTGGAGCAACTATGGAATATTAACATACCTTAATAACTAAAGTATCTTCTTTGCATTGTAGAACATCACCTTCAAACCTTGACAACACAAGAACTAATATTTAAACTTTCTCACACATATAAGGTTGCTCATTAGAATCCAAACACACCTCATAGCTAGCATCAACTAGAACATTGGTATTATCCTTGAGCTTAGTCTCTTCATTCACAACATGAGCAGAAAATGAGAGCTCTTGGCACTCTCCAAATTCTATAACATTATCCACCATAGTAAACAAATTACTTGGACCTCAAAACTCATCATGACTCAAACTTACCACCTTTTGTTTGCATGAGTTAGCTTGCCTTCCTTTTTGCACTTTAGGATCTTGATTAAACCTATTTTATCTTTGAGGTCTTTTCTTGTATGATCTATCAAGTTGACCTCTCTATTGATAATTAAAGCACATTATACCTTTTTCAAGAAGCTTATCCTTCCTTTATTGATTAGAAAAAAATATTTCAATATGTCCATTCTTTTTACAATTGAAACAAATTACTCCTTTCGAAGAATACTCACCTTGGCTTACCTTATTTGGATAATGATTAGAAAAGTGTCCCTCATCAAGATAGTTGAAGAAATTAACTTTGTTCACACATTTCGACTAATGACCCCCATCATTTTTCCATGCAAACTCATTTCTAATAGGTTTATTACATTCTCTAGCTCTATACCCAAACTAATTACATGTGAAACATTAGTCTTCATTATGCCATCATCATCATTGCTTGACCTATTTTTGACCTTCAAGGTCTTATTTACATTAGTCTTCATCTTCTCTTAAATTGCATTTTTTGGTTCTTCTTTCTATCCAAGACCAGTTCTATCACTTGCATGCTTTTGATCACTCAAAATATTGTCTAGATCACTTGATCTCTTTTCAAATCTCACAAATGACTTCATCTTAATAGATGTCTTCTCTAACTTAGATTTTAATGACTCATTTTCAATTACATACCTTAAACATTCATCTTCTTAAGCTTTCAAGCTTTTAGATAATATTTCCAATTGACAACTGAGATGTTGACTATATCTTCAGGCTCCTTGGTTTCTTCATTCATTATTACCTCAAACACACTGAATTTCTCTTCATAGTCCTTGATTTGAAATTTCATATTATTGTTAATATTTTTCTCAATCTTCAATTCTTCAAGAGCATTCATCAATTTAGTGTCATAGTCTACCTCATCTTTATCATCATATGAATCACTCTAAGTAGACTCCTTTTGATATGATTAATTTCCTTCCTTATCCATGAAGAGGGATTTATCTTCAATAGGACCATCATCCTCATGATCATACTCTGAGTCATTGCCTTCACTTTCATTTGATGAGTTGCTATATTTATTGGTGTATAAACTCTTCTTGTTTTTGAAGGACTTCTTTTTCTTGTCATACTTTATAAATCCTTTCTTCTTTTTATCATACTTTTATGTCTTCTTGTCTTCATCTTGACCATCACCATACTCTTCATCATCATTATTCTTATTATTATGATGGCACCTATTAGAAAAATGTCCCACCTCTCCAAAATTGAAGCATTTGAAGGCTAGTTTATCCTTATACTTGCCTAACACTATTTTTAATTTCCATGTAAATAAAATAATTAATACATCTTCATCAATAGTAGACATGTCATCCTCCTTGAGTTTATTACCTTATATCTTTGTTGATGTCTTAAAATGATGCTAGATATTAATCAACAACAATGGGAAGTTTCAAGATGTGGGACAATGCGGCTTGAAAAGAACCTCCAGATCTTAAAGAAGCTGGTCTCTTCTTTTGTATTGGGTGTTAGGGAAAAGGGATAGGAGGCTAAACAGAAATGCAAAATGCAAGAATTAAAACCTAACTATGGTGATGCGCCTGAGAGTAATCCTAATCCTAACCTGAGCACAGTGAAACTATTATGTGATTCTATTACATTTAAAAGTAGACAAGTGCATGATCAATGTAAAAGATTGGAATAACAGAAACAGAGGCTCACAACAGGGGAGTCTTTTGCTGAGATACAAGAATTGTCAACAAAGGCATAGTGTTCAATCTTCTTAATAGAATCTTCCAATCACATTAGAGGCACAGAAGTCACGCATAGTTATGTAGAACTTCAGACTCTAGAAAATGAGATAGAAGCAAATAACATTTCCAATCACAACACTAGAAAATCTACAACATAGACTACTTTGCAAATGACACAGATGACATCAACAAGGGCATAGTGTTCAATTTTCTTATTGAATCTTCCAGTCATACAAAAGATACAGAAACACACACAGTCATATAAACCTTTAAACTCAAGAAAATTTAACAAAAGCAAATGATATTATTGGTCAAAAACTCTGAAAGTCTAAAACTATGAGAATTCCCCCCTCCTCTAGATGTTACAATTCTTCTTCTTTTATATCCTCGGATGTCTCCCTATACTTTCTTTCCCACGCAATCTTCTCTATCCTTCGCTCATAGGGGACAAATAGATGGCGCCTTCAATGCTGTGGGTGGCTCCAAAAATCTACCCAATGAACTATTTCATCTACTCGAATTAACTCCAACTAATTTTCCCTCCATTTCACTTTTGGCAATTGATACACGGAACACTCTGCTATGTTTGAAATAAGAAAGGACACTTAGTCAATTTTTTGAAAATCCCCTTGATCACCTAGAATACACCAAAAAATGACACCTAGCACCTTCTACTTGATTCATCAAAGACACGCAGCTCTTTTTGCTCCCCTTTGGCTATGATGTGGTATCATTAGGGGCATATATCGGACTCCTATGGATGGATAGATTTGGCAGCTTTCGTGGCTTCGAGGAAGATAAGTGGCATCTTCCACTTCTTCTATGGATGGAGTAGAGGGGGGACCTGGAGAGTGACACTTGGTAGCATCCACTGCTTTGTGGCACTTGAGCAAAATACAATGACGCCTTTGTGCGTTGAATGGAAAGCATTAGACTCATGGCTTCCTGAATACTAACATGTGGTGGCTTGTGATTTTTCTCCAAAAAGGTCTTTCAGGGCCTCCATAACTACCACTTGGCACTTTCTATCTTCTCTACTGCCTTATGGTGAAAGTCTCTAAATGAAGTGTGGATGCCGATATGAGATGCGGATGCTGACATGTGGTGCATTCTGCTTAACTGCTATTGGGTATGTGGCATGATCCACGGTTCTTGAAGGTTACAAAAAGGTGACTCAGGGGATACCAACTGTCAGCTTTGTCTCCCAAAAAGTGACACTTGGTAGCATCTACTTGAACTAATACTCAAGCAAAAATGAGATGAAGGAAACAAGGAAAAAAAACTTGCTTGGAGGGTGACACTTGGTAGCTTCCACTGCATCTCAATACTTGGGCAAAATGAACTGGCCCTCTGCTTTAAAATTTTGCTGCTCCGCTTGAAGAACCAAAATTGTAGTACTCGAATCAAAAATAATTAAATACGATGTAGAGTAGGAAATTACTCTACAGTTATTGGCAACCATCAGGGCTTTTGAGCCTACTCAAAAAGAACCTGACTCCCACTCAATCAAAATTTGAAAATTCACAGCTTCAAAAGAGCCGTCTAGAAGATAGACCACTCATGGTCGGATAATCCTTCCTTTCTCTACAGCTCATCAAAATCCAAATCCAAGCTAATGAGATCCTTGTGTAAAAAGGTTTGTAGGATCTGGGCAGTGGCTTTCAGCTTGGATTCTAGCCAGAAAATAGGGATTAGAACATTTTTGACCTCAAAGGTTGGAGAATCATCTCGTAAGCTCTAAGAAACTATTTGATCCCTTTGCCTGGCCAGCATCAATGGATGGATTTGATCCACCAACAACACCGTCCTTGCATCTAGAAATAGGGAAGGAAGGCCTAGTTACACCAGATCTTCAATGTGTTGCCTCATTTTGTCGATGCCTTCTTTGACAACATCGAGATAGCTTCTATAATTATTGGCTGCAGCATTATGACTGAGCTCCTTACTGACCCATTTCATGGTGGCCATTTTATCAAAAATCCCCACAATTGCTAATGTTGCATCTTTTGAGTTTTAGAGCTTCTCCAGCAAAGAATGAGAGTCTGCGACTCTCTGGGAGATAGTGGCCAAGGGGCTCTGTACCAGATTCTTGACCATCTCGCACAGCTACTGCATGTGGCATAGGAAGGTGAAAAGTGGCCTAAGCTGGAAAATCTCCAAAGAGATTCTCTCCCATGCTAACTTATAGAGTTCCTTCACCAGCTGCACCATTTTGATACCTCTTGGCCTATTAGCCAGCTCAATTGCTAGTTGCCTGGTCCATTATTGCTCTGCCTAGAGCTAGGATTGAAAAGCCACACCCTTGTTTTGTTCTTCTAGTAACCATTGCTATGATTGGGTAACCTGCAGTTGGAGTCCTTTGATTCTTCCTTGTAATGTTGCGTTTTCCCATCTTAGAGCTATTGCTGCACCCTTGGCAATTTCAAGCTCTGCTTTTAGAGAATCATTTTGGGCCTGAATTGCCCGTTGAGTCTGGAGGGAAATAGTATCTTATAACTATTTTTACAGACTAGCTACCACATTGTCCTTTTGGTTTATTTGTTTGTCCAAACTATTGTAGTTTGCCTTTTCTGTGGCTAAGTCGGCCTCCGTCTTTTGTAGTCTCCTCGATATCCTTAAATAATCTTCTATGACCGTAGAAGTGGATTCTGTCATGAGCTCAACTCTGTCTTGAGGCCTGAAGAGGGACATGTCGATGGCCACTGCATTCTTGTTGTAGTCTTCTGACCACATTTCTTTGCTCAGCTTGGCAATGTTGGGTGACAAATGGGTCACCATCAGCTGCTATTGAATGGGGTCAAATTGTGACCTCAAATGTGGCACTGCTAGTGCTTTATTCACTTTACTCCTCTTCTTCTCTAATCGGGCTTCTCTTGCCTTCCTTGAGGCATTAGCCTATGTCTGAAAAGTGGAAGGGGATGCAATATATCCCCCTACGAAGGGAAATCCTTGTGGCAGGCTGTATTGGAGAACCATTGGCTGGCTAGGGGTGAGTTGAAGGGTCATTTTTTTGGGAACGAAGGGGGAGAAATAGGGTAACATTAAGGCTTGAGGCATGGATTGAGAGAGAGGAGGGGGAGTAATTCCTACCTGAGGAGAAGTTGCAGTGATCTGCACTCGACGTTGTGAATGTTGTTCTTCCTCTTTTGGGTCCAATTGGGATTGCACCCTTCCTCTCTTCTTGGGTGTTTTTGATGATCCCACCATTTCTAAATCTCTTGTATAATAACCTGGTATGAACCTTTCGCAAGATAAAAACATGCTTGTTGTAACAAATTTCCCCAGGTGCCATAATCATAATGAGTAAGATATTTTTGCAGGAATGCTTGAGAGTTTGTAAACTTTACAATTTGGAAAGGGATTTTTATGGGCCTATCAAGTCCCAAATAACATTAAATTAAGGTGACTGTTAGCAAATCCTACACAATCTTCAGGAAATAGCGAGGCACACAACACATTATGTGGTGCAAGGTACCTTGGAGATTTCAAAAGATTTGGGGAAGCATTTATTGCAGCAAAAAATAAAGAATTAAAGAATTTCTAAGACGTTGACTCTGCATTTAAAATGCTTATTTTAAAAGAAAAGTGGGAAAGCAAAAAACAAAACAAAGCAATGCAGGAATGGAAACTACCTAACTACATTGATTTAAAATCCTTGTTTTCCTTCGAGATCAAAAACAAACTTTCCCACGTCCTCTTTATGACAAACCAACTTGTGTTTCTATACCAATGATTGCAACGGATATGTCGTTGATGGAATGTTCTCTACACCAGCCACACAGATCTGCCTGCACCTGAATGAGTTTGAGCAAAATGTATATTCGACACCTATGAACTCTTCTTGTCCTTGAATGCCCATCGAATACTGGTTCTTCATGTTGTCGGGTGTCATCAAGAAATAATGGGCTATTGGTTCTTCATGCTGTGCCTTTTGATATCCATTATCTTTTGGCACATCTTCATATTCCAGCTTTATTTCATCATCATGTTCTTTGATGACTTCATCCTCTTGCAAGAATGAATTAAAAGGTTGGCATCTCTTCTACATACTCATTTGAATCTCAGGGCTTTCTTCTTCATCTGAAACCAGCTCAGCGCCTCTTATCTCAATGACTTGGTCGAGGGAGTGTCCATGTTCCTCCATATCCTCTTGCAGAGTGAGGAAAAAATCAGAAATGATCTCCTCCTCGTCAAAATTTAAAGAAAAAGCTTGCGGCTTATCCTCTTGCTCATCAAAAGGAGAGTCTATAGTGATCTCCTCCTCCTCTGTACTGATGAAATCCTCTTGACTAGCCATGAATTAAACGCACTCTTCTACAAAGTTTTTAGCTGCTTCATCATCCTCTTTGGTCTAACTTAGAGACTCGTCATCATGCTAAAAGTTTGGGAAGTGGTATAAGAAGTTTCTTCTGAAGCGGGCTCATAGGAATTTTCATGGAAGTGAGGAGCCTTTTGAGGAATGGTGGGGGAGAGTTGAGGAAGAAGTGAGGGTCTGGGGTCATCCTAACTTGCTGCTAACATGGGCTCTACATTATTGGGTAATTGACCTTAATAATTTTGACCTTGCCCATGAATAGGGGTGGCATATGCCTGATCTAGAATTTGTGGTGGTGGATATGAAGTTTGGTAGATTTGATAAGGCTGGTTCTCATGAACGCCTAGCCTCTCTTCTATAAATGCAATCAATCCACACACATATAGCATTTCATATGTAAGCTCTTGCCAATATGCCCTTTCAATGGGATCCCACTCACTTTTGATCAGGTCTATTACCTCCCTCACTTGATAGATAACCTAACAAGGAATTTCTTGACCACATCCCCTTCTATTATCAAGCTCTAACACATATTTTTTAAATCCCAGCAATGCTTTTTTGAAAGTGAAAATAAGATTAGGTTCCACACGGGATGGGACATATTGGGGGGACTGGGCATAAGACTGATGTGGCTCATAACAATATGCATCCTCATTACTCAACATGATTCTAGGAGAAGCTTGTTCTCGATAAAACATATTTGAAGGAGAATAAGAATCATAGCTATGAGTTACAGAGTTATACATACCAAAAGGATTTCTTGATGATAATTCTTGATTGGCTGGTGATGTAGAGTCATTGTTGGTGTCGATAAATACTTCCAAAGGTAGATTGGCTGAAGAATACACCAAAATTCTTCAACTCCTTGAAAGATTGGTCCCACCGGGTGTGCCAAAAACTGTTGATGTCTTAAAATGATGCTAGATCTTAATCAACAACAATGGGAAGTTTTAAGCTATGGGATAATGTAGCTTAAAAATAACCTCCAAATTTTAAAGAAGCCGGTCTCTTCTTTTGTATTGGGTGTTGGGGAAAAGGGATAGGAGGCTAAACAGAAATGCAAAATGCAGGAATTGAAACCTAACTATGGCGATGCACCTAAGAGTAATCCTAATCCTAACCTAAGCACAATGAAACTATTATGTGATTCTATTATATTTAAGAGCAGACAAGTGCATGATCAATGTAAAAGATTGGAATAACAGAAATAGAGGCTCACAATGGGGGAGTCTTTTACTGAGATACAAGAATTGTCAATAAAGGCATAGTGTTCAGTCTTCTTAATAGAATCTTCCAATCAAATTAAAGGTGTAGAAGTCACACACAATTATGTAGAACTTTAGACTCTAGAAAATGGGACAGAAGCAAATAACATTTCTAATCACAACACTAGAAAATCTACAACATAGACTACTTTGCAAATGACACAGATGACATCAACAAGGGCATAGTGTTCAATTTTCTTATTGAATCTTCCAGTCATACAAAAGATACAGAAACACACACAATCATATAAACCTTTAAACTCAGGAAAATGTAACAAAAGCAAATGATATTATTGGTCCAAAACTCTAAAAGTCTAAAACTATGAGAATTCCCCCTCCTCTAGATGTTACAATTCTTCTTCTTTTATATCCCCAAATCTCTCCCTATACTTTCTTTCTTGCACAATCTTCTCCATCCTTTGCTCATAGGGGACAAACAGATGGTGCCTTCAATGTTGTGGGTGGCTCCAAAAATCTACCCGATGAACTGTTTCATCTACTCGAATTAACTCTAGCCGATTTTCCCTCCATTTCGCTTTTGGAAACCAATACACGAAACACTCTACTATGTTTGAAATAGGAGAGGACACTTAGTCAATTTTTTGAAAATCCCCTTGATCACCTAGAATACACCAAAAAATGACACTTGGCACCTTTTGCCTGATTCATCGAAGATATACGGCTCTTTCCACTCCCCTTTGGCTGTGCCATGGTATCATTAGGGGCATATATCAAACTCCTATGGATGGCAAAATTTGGCAACTTCCATGGCTTTGAGGAAGATAAGTGGCATCTTCTACTTCTTCTATGGATGGAGTAGATGGGGACCTAGAGAGTGACACTTGGCAGCATCCGCTGCTTTGTGGTGCTTGAGAAAAATACAACAACACCTTTGTGCATTGAATGGAAAGCATTGGACTCATGGCTTCCCGAATGCTGACACGTGGTGGCTTGCAATTTTTCTCTAAAAAGGTCTTTTAGGGCCTCTGCAACTGCCACTTGGCACTTTCTGTCTTCTCTACTACCTTATGGTGAAAGTCTCTGAATGAAGTGCAGATGTTGATATGAGACATAAATGCTGACACGTGGTGTGTTCTGCTTAACTGCTACTGGGTATGTGGCATGATCTACGGTTCTTGAAGGTTACAAAAAGGTGACTTGGGGGACACCAACTGTTAGCTTTGTCTCCCAAAAAGTGACGCTTGGTAGCATCTGCTTGAACTAATACTCAGGTAAAAATGAGATGAAGGAAACAAGGAAAAAAAAACCTGCTCGGAGGGTGACACTTGGTAGCTTTCGCTGCATCTCAATACTTGGGCAAAATGAACCGGCCCTCTAATTCAAAATTCTGCCACTTCGCCTGAAGAACCAAAATGGCAGTGCTTGAATCAAAAATAATTAAATATGACGTAGAGTAGGAAATTACTCTACAATCTTCTTCTTTGGTTTCATTTCAATCTTGAATGTTGCTTCTTTCTGCGGTGGTATTTCATCATTCACTCTCATATCATAGGCAGTACAGATGTCATGCAATTCATCCATCTTCAACTGAGTAATATCATGACTTTCTTTTATCGAAGACACTTTTGAATAAAAATTGAGAGAGAGAGACATTAATACATTTTGAACTATAATAGCTTCATTAAGATTCTCTCCAATACCTCTAATTATGTTCATAATCTCATCAACTCTCTATAGAAAGGATGCCACATAACATTCTTCCTTCATTTTAAGACTCTCAAATTATCTTCTATAAGTCTAAAATTTTTCTAACTTAACCTTTAAATATCCTTAATAAATAATCTTCAATTTATTCAACATTTCTTTGTCATATATGCAATGAATTACTTTGTTGTATTCAGTCTCTGAAAGACCACAAGTGATAGCATTCATTGCCTTAGAATTGTTCTCAAATACCTTATTATCTACAATACTAGATGGAGGAATAGTAGGTGTAGATTAACCATCCACAACACATTTCCAAGTGTCAAACCCTAGGGACATGATGTAGGTCCTCATCCTCAAACTCCAAAAATCTTAATTGGATCCATTGAATATCAATGCTTACTTAGTGGAAAAATCTCATTGCATTTAATGGCTACACATATTATACCTTAGATCTCCTTCAAGTTGTCAAGACTTTACCAAAGGACCTGCTTTGATACCAATTATTAGAGGTAAAAACCAATGAGAGAGAGGGGGGTTAATCAATGGTGGAAATAAATCCAATTCAATTTATAAACCTTCAAACACTTAAGTATTCAATATAACCATTCATCAAGAATTCAATATGTTTATAGCAATGAATAAATCGATAATGCAAGATTACACACACAACATAATATCTATGTGATATACCCTCTTGGGGAATAAAACCCACTCTCAAGACTATAAACACATAGACGACTTGTCCTATAATAAGTATGAAAACATGAGACTTTAGTGAAACACCTATTCTATAAGGAGCACCTGCCCCTAGTATGGTCAAGTCTTTCTGACCTAAATTTAGTGAAACACTTATTTCATAAGGAACACCTACCCCTAGGATGGTCAAGTCCTTCTAACCTAAATTTAGTGAAACATCTATTTTACAAGGAGCACCTTCCCCTAAGATGGTTAGGTCCTTTTGACCTAGATATTGATCACCCTCCCAAAACCTATGATATGAACATATCTTGATCATAATTTCTTACCAATATAATGGAGAGACCCTAAAAACATAGCCTCCTTTACTTATTCACATGCATACAAACATCCAAAGCCACCTTTTGGATCACTTTACACTTATCAACAACTCTATCACATTCTCAAAAAAATGACCAAATATTCATACACATATACAAAACTCTAATTTACCTCTCAAATAAACCACCAAGCTCACACAAACATCATCTATCCTTTGATCACACTCAAGGCATCTAAAACATCCTTTTTGATCATTCTAGACCTTTTCACTCATACTTAATATTCAAACCTATAAGATCACTATTCTGACATCAAAAATATTATGTATAAGTCATCCACATAGTCATAAATCTACTCTTCTCTAAAACCCATCCATTTGGCACACACCCTTTCTTCTTTCCTTCCCTCTAAAACACTGACACACACCTCTTCTTCTAAGTCTAGAAGTCACCACCTATGTTTTCACCTTTTATAGATCCATCATCATTATTATATTTTAGGTTGGCCATAATACTTGTATTATCCATTAATACATATAAAATAACTTAATACCATCCACACATGTCATCCATAGCAACTATGGGTCACACTTAAGCAACTATGCCTTTCAATTAGGCCGTAGTAGCCTTTATAGGTCTCATGGAAACCTATTCACCCATTTATTAATTCATCAATCAATTTAGAAATGCATTAACATTTAAAAATGCATAGGTAAAATCCACATGACTTCTTATACATCCTCAAATAATTATATTCATCATTACACACCTATGTGTATGCTAAATCTACTCAAACATTAGCCTTGTACAAAAGAACACCATGAATGAACAAATAGTCAACTTCTAAGAATTTGTTTATAATGAATATGGATTGGTCAAACCTATAAAATCCATACATATTATCCTCTTGGAGTTTACAACACTTTTAAATATCTTATTCCCCTTCAAACATCCATATACCATCAGAACAACTTAAATATCCTTCTCAGGTCACTTACAAAACATGGTCAAACACATAATAAACTTTGGAGCTTAATAACTTTGATTGTACAAAGTTGAGACCATATAATTAGATTCACTAGATGTGGCTTTAAGTCTTATAATTTTTTTATTTTTTAATACATTAATAAATTCGTCCTGGATCAAAAGTTATAGCTCAAAAACTAAGCACTGATTTTCCTTTGTTAATTTGAATATTCAAATTCCAATAGTCACTATTAAATATCAAACACTTTGTCAACATAGTATGCCCTCTCATATATTGAATTCATATTCATCATCGATCTTACTCAAAATTAACCTAGTATTTACCTTTACTAAACATTTGTCTTGTTGATCTCATCGTATACACCCTAACAATATTGACCAAATACATACCATTGATCTTTGTGGATGAGCCTAGTCCTTACCTTGCAATGCTCACCATTTATCTAAGGGAAGATCTCCTATGATTGTGTAACTTACCATCCCCACATTCCTTCTATACATTTGACTCATTGGCTTTAATTCTTTTCATTGATCTTTTGATTACATGTTCATATGCTCATTATTGATCTTCTGTCCAAGCTTTGTGAATGTGACACATGTCACTAGCACATTCATTTTTTGACATATTGAATTTTACACTCATCATTATATAAAGATATTTTATTCAATCCACACCATTATATCTAATAATGATATGACCTCAAACTTAAATGTAGTTTAACTTGATACTCTCTAACCCATCATAGTCTGTAAGTGCAACTTTGAAGGTTTATAACTTAAGCTAGAAAACACTTTAAGAATCCAAATCTTTAGGGTACCTTCTTGGCACCATAGAAAACATGTAAATGAAAAAAATTGACCTCAATTAGATTTTTGAGTACCTAAATTAAATGCATATACTTTTTGGTTATTTCATATCTACATGATGTGCAGTGACAGTTTGGCTAAGTATAAAAACTTAGTGAATTTCTATTTGAGAGGCCAACTTTTCCCCCACATATCTTTAGCTACACTTAACCTCATGACCTAAAATTTTAACCATATGATATCCTCACATATGGGAATCGATACATATATAAATATTCTCCTATAACCTTCACACATGTGAAATATAATGTCATCAATATACCTACTCAAAATTTTCTACCACAGAACCAACTATGCCTAAATGAACATAATGAAAAATTGGATGAATACCATGCACTTCCAAAATCTCTCCACTCATCCTTAACCTTTGATAGGAACCCTCACACATGCTCAGTACTTCAGATCCATCCCTAATCATACTATAATTGAATATCAACCAAGCCTAATTCAATTATATTAGGACAAGTACACTACACACTTTGTCATTGACACTTGACTATCCAGAATCTTCATCCACTCACCTAGACACCTCCATGACATCACTAAAAACTCTCCAACACAAATGGGTTATGAGATATATGAATTTAACTTTGGTTATCACACTAAAGTAAAGTGGGTGAATCCTTCATGAATTTAAACTCTATCAATAACTGACAAAGCCAAAGAACCTACTGACTCGCTATAACTACTACCCTATACTTAACCTCTTTAGATGAAAGTGCAATACCCTACTACTTATTTCACAACCAAGTAATAATTGAAGAACTAGGGAAAAATATGTAGCCAAAATTGGAATGCCTATAATCAAAAGAACCTACCCAATCTGAATCATTGTATCCAATCAACTGAGTAGAACCCCTAGTGTAATGTAACCCAAAATGAGTTGTGTCTCATAAATATCTCAAAATCCTCTTGGAATCTTGCCAATGAATATCATCAAGGTCATGTATAAAACTATATACAATCATAAATATAAATGAAATGTTAGGGTGAGTATGGGTTGAATACATAATACTCCCAAACATCTACCTATATAATGTTGAATAATATTAATGTACTTATTTTTACTCAAATAGATCCTTGTATCTGACTGTGAAATCTATAAACTAAAGAAAAAGTGTAAAATACCAAGATCTATCATTTTGAACTGTGCTGAAAGTGCCTATTGAATAGTTTAAATATTAGATGAAGAATTTCTTATGAGAAGTAGATCATCAACATATAAGACCTGAATAACTATGTCCTCCCCAATAGTTGAATATATACTATACGATCATAATGGTAGTGAACAAAGCCATTGGAGAGAAGAAATGAATCCATCTTCTCATACCAAGCTTAAGGAGCCTATTTTAGACTGTAAACAGACCTCTTAAGTTGATAAACAAGATAAGAATCATGAACAAACGTAGCATGATACTCCATATAGATTTAACCATGAAAGTATCCATGTAACAAGGCATTTTTGACATCTATCTGATATACTAGCCAACCCTGTGATACAACTATAGAACATACAAGGTGAACAAAATCCATCTTAACAATGGGTGTAAACTTTTTAGAGTAGCCAATACCTTTGAATTGTGAGAATCCCTTTGTAATAAGACATGATTTATACTTATAAATGGACCCATCGACTACATACTTAGTGTAGTAAATCCATTTTCTAAGATGGATTTTGTTCACTTTGTACGTTTTATAGTTTATCATAGGGTGGGTGTAAGAGTCTTAGAGTAGCCAATAACTTTGAATTATGAGAATCCATTTGTAAAAAGACATGATTTATACTTATAAATGGACCCATCAACTACATACTTGGTGTAGTAAATCCATTTGCACATGACCAACATTCTTCCCTTAGGAAGAGTAACCAAATCCCAAGTGTGATTCTTCATCAATGAAGAATACTCATCTATCATCACATCATCCCACTACTATATCCTATGAGCCTATGAAAAAGACTATGGATCCATAGATAATGTATGACACAAAAGTCTAGTAACCATATAATGTACATGATGTTGGCAAGTAGGTAAAAGATCTTATATGAATGGTGGTGCCTCATCAACTATAGTGCAAGCCCACCTAGGCATAGTGATAACATCATTATGAGCAAGATTCTGATCCTCTATGACCTCCTCAAGAATATCCTTAACCAATTCCTCAAATAATTAATCCTTGAGAGGAGGTGAATCATGGAAGGAAGAAGGCATGGAAGAAGATGAAGAGTCATGAGATGTGAAATGCTCATCAAACCATACATGTATTCAAAAATGAACATCATGAGTATCATGGCCTAAAAGATGATAAGATTTCATGTCTTTTCAATACCCTAAAAGGACCAAAGGTTTGGTCTTCTTGTCTAATACTTTCCTTTTCTTCTTTGATACAAATGCCCAAGCGAGGCTCCCAAAGACTCAAAAAATGAGACATCAGGTTTGGTTCCAATTCAAGCTTCTTCCAAATTCATAGGCTCAAGTGCTTGATGTGATGTATGGTTCTAAATGTAATTCACATAATTAACTATCTCTTTCTAATAGATAAGAGCTAAATACCATGAATTCATCATGTAATTATCCATCTCCTTAAAAGTTTATTTCTTCCTCTCTACTAATCCATTCTGTTGTGGAGTATGTGCAATAGAATGCTGGTGAACAATACCATGGTTTGCTAAAAATCATTGAACACTCAATTGAATTACTCCCTCCATTATCTGTATGAAGATTATTCATGCAACTTCATGACTATTTCTCAAAAAAATCCTTAAAAAATATAAAGTAAGCAAAGACATCACTCTTATAATTGAGTAAATAAACCCATATATGCAATAAAAAATTATCAATGAAGGTAATTGCATACTTATCTCCATTAAAAGAAAGAGTAGTAAAGACCATTAAATAACTATGTACAAGCTCAAGTGGTGAAGAAGATCTCATAGACATGCCCTTAGGAAATGGATCTTGATGTTGTTTTTCCAATGCACAACTAGGGTAGACTCCTTCAAGACATGAAACTATAGGAAGACCCTCTACCATATTATGAGTGCTCAACTCCTTTAAATATCTATATTTAAGGTGTTCAAATCTCTCATGCCAAAGCTAACTCCTCAAATTTGCATGATAAACTAAACACATATCTAAAGCAGGAGTATCATCAAAATCATCAAAATAGTAAACTTGAGAACTATGATCAATAACACCCTATGTAACAAGTGTGTGTGGCTCTAAAAAATATCAAACTTTAACACCCTATGGTGTGAAATTCATTGTCTTACCTTGACCAAAAAGATAAATCTGATACACTAAAAGTAGATTGGTGGTGATGTTTGGAACATATAATGCATCATTGATGTGGCCATCATCTAGATATATGTCACCCTTCCATTTAATAGTTATGATGGAAGAATATCCAACCTTAATGTTGGAAGAGGAATTCAAACCAAGAGATATAAAGGACTCCTTGGAAGAAGTTATATGGTGTGAAAAACAAAAATCTAGAACCCAACAGTCTAAAATAGGTAATTGTGATCTCTCAACAACATTAAGTGCTTTTCCATGCTCATGAGATGGTGAAAGAGTAGAGATATATATCTTGTGTTTCCTTATGGCATATTCTAAGGATTTAATTCTCTTGAAACACCTAGAATCTTGTTTTTTATTTCCCCCATAATACGAGCAAGATAGGTTAGAATTACTTATTGATTTAGAAGATAGTTTGGGTTTAAATGTAGTATCATTGAGCTTAGGCGCATTTTGAGGTGGAGGAGGAACATTCTTCTTCTTACCCTTAGATTTTATATTAAACTTAGGATGTGAGGCCACTAATGATATTTGAGAGGTAAAAGACTCAAGGTGAGATAATTTGGATTCATCCCTAGTGAGTCTCTCACAAAATAACTCTAGATTTGGCATTTTTAATGTACTACCTAAGGCATACATACTATAGGAAAAAGTAGATGCAAATATTTGTAATGGGCCACTCAACTTAACAGTATTAAGTATACACACTCTTCATCCTTTTTATCTCAACCACTCCCCTTTAACTATTTCAACAAATGCTTAGAATTTGTGAGGTAGTCTATAATAAAATCAAAGTCCTCTAGATTTAGTGAAGTAATCTCCACTTCAAGTTGCATTGCTCTCAAGTAGTCTACCTTCCCAAACAACCCTTTTAACTTAATCCACATTTTAAATGAATAATCAAACCCATCAAAATAAAATAAGAGACTATCACTCAAATAACTCTCAATCAAGCCATACATTCTTCAAACATACACTGATGCTAATTTTTTTCAAATTTTCTTGTAAACTATGGTGTCAGACCATAATCCCCTGTGCTTAATGATTATCTCTATTCTATGTCTCCATGTATGGTAATTTTGTGTATTAAAATGCTAACAATGATTAATTATAGATGTATATGCCATGTCAACTAATCACCAAGATCAAAAAGAATGTAAAAGGTGCACAAAAATTGACATCAAGACAACCCTCCAAAATATTGAATTATAGGACCCCACTAATTTTGGCACTTTATAAAATAGTGTATTAGTGTATTTTTACAATTTAATGACACCAATAGATAGATAACAAAAAAACACACGCTTTTGAAAAAAATAGAACTAAAATATGAGTTATAGTTCAAAAGATACAAGTGTTACGTTTTCTTGTAAAAATGGGTCAAAGTAATTAAAAAATTCTACAAACTCATTTTAGTGACCAAATGAAAAATAACAGAGGCATGTAACCACTCGTTGGATCTAGAATTTTTTCATAGACTTAAAAAAGTCAACAAAATTGAAAAATAATTAGTTGGGTGATTCATAGACTTAAAAAAGTCAACAAAAGTGAAAAATAACTAGTTGGGTGACCCCTATACACGTGCAAGTGAACTGGGCTTCCTCTTGAGAAAAAAATTCAATCTTTTCAAAGTAAAAAATGAATCAAAAGGTTGTTTTTATGAGATGAAAAAATTAGAATATTGTTTGTTTTTTACTCTAGATTCCTCTAGGGGCCTTAGTTCAATAGATCTTGAATTATTTTGATGTTTTAAAAGTAGAACACAATACCAACCAAAAATGCCTATCCTTCTCTATCACCAATCTTAAAATTTCAACTCCACATGTTTGGTCAAATCTAAAATGCTTTGGCAAAACTATTAATAGAATTTAGTATAATTTTAATGTCTTAAGATAGCAGAATGCAGATTAGATTAAGATTGAAATGCCACTTGTCAAAAAATAATGTAGTAGTAGAGAATTTAGATGCATTAGCTCAATTTGGGGGAAAAAAGACAAAGTACTAGTCTTTTTTCCAACTCCAAAAAAAATAATTCAATATAGATGAAAAAAATATAGATTAAGATGACTTCTTTCTACATATATGGGATGCCATTGAGTAGGTTTTAAGATTCAATGATTTCATTGGCATATTTTGAAAAAACATGATGCCAAAGTGTAGAAAAATCCACAAAAAGTGCAAAATCTACTAAAAAAGATGACACCAAAGTAATAAAGGGATGCCATACAACAAAACTTTGCACTAAATTAGATCTTCACGCCTTTTTTTGGTCCTTTCCAATGCTAAGATTAGCACTTGAATGAAGTTGAAATGCCGCTCCACCAAAATTGGCATACCAAAATAGGTTTATACTACAAATCTAATATCAAATCTAATTATTTTAATGCCAAACAACCAGAAAAATGCCTTCTAGAAAAATATGCCAAGGTGAAAAAACAATGCCTAGTAGAAAACAAGAACTTATCTTTTCTTGCTTAGATCTTTTTTTTAAGAAAAAAACACAGATCTGAATCATGATGCCATAGATGGAGAAACCAACATAATGAAAAATCAAATAATATAATAGATTTATTAATTAGATCTCAATACCAAAAAAGAGATTATGACCCTAAGCTTTTCTTTAATAAATATGCAATAAAATAGATCGTAAAATCAAAATAAAGGTACTAAGCTTAGATCTAGAGAAAATAAAGAAATAAATCCAATGTATAGCCTCCCTAAAATCTTGATAGGTGAAGATCCTTCTCTTTTACTATCATAGAAGCAAAAAAAGGTTCAAAAAACAAAAAAACTTCAAAATCTTCAAAAAGTGTTTCAAGGGCACTAAGATCTCCTTGTATGCTTCCTCTTCAAGTTGCAGATCTGGAAAGAGAAGACTCTAAAAACTTTCCTGATTAAGGGATGGTTGAAACTCTCAAAACTCTGGTACCATGTTAGGTGATGAGACCATAATATGGCTCATTATATCTATAAAATAACATTCTTTTTCTTGCATAGGAAGTGTATTTAAATGTAGTCTCTGAACTTATAGTTTATTTAGAATAAAATAGTAAGTATATATCATGGTTATGTCTTTATAATTCATTGCTATCTATTTATTAGATATTACTAATGATTATTGGGAAAAATATGTCAATGAGTGTATACACAATTCATACTAAGTTAAGAATGATTCAAAGTCTGAAGAGTAACCATTCACGAATAGAGTTGTAGTAGTGGTAGAGTCTTCTACAATGGATACAACAATTTGGTCAAGTTACAGACTCCCACGGTCCTGCTATAGACTCCTAAAGACTTGATATGGACTCCCACAAAAGCTAAAAATTACATCAGACCAATTATAGATTTCAGTAGGTTTGCTACAGACTTAACATATTTATTATAGATTTATTTGTAAAGTATTTCTAAATGTATTATAATCATTGGTTGGTCTATTCTAGATATCACAAGGAATGCTTTCCATTTGGAGTCTTTATATATATATATATATATATATATATATGCAAACTTTCCATTACAGATTGTATTTAAATATAAATTTATGTAATTTATTTCTAATAAATAGCTCTCACCATATTTGGTGGAGATGAAGATTATGTTGTAATATATTTCATTTTTATAATAAATATCTCTCTCCATTTTTTGTAGAGATTGAGATAGCATAGAATATATAGGTTGTTACTCTCAAATAAGGTGTTGGTTGGAAGCATAAGATTATAAATGCAAACTCCCACACACAAATAAAATCAATCAATATACTTTTTATTTCCATCATTCTTAGCAATCTATTCTAAAGCTTACATTATAAATAAATCCTCTTCTAAGGAATGAGCTAGCCATTCATTCCAAGGAATATGGATCAATGTATTTTTATTTATTTCTTTGTTTTGTAATTATCATTTTATCATAAATTATTATTTTATTTCTTTATTACTATAAACATTTCTTTTTGTATATTTCATGTGAACCTATAGGTGTTTTATTTATTTGTCATTTATTTTCAATTTATTAATTTACTTTTTTAAAGTGTGTTGTAAATTCATGCATGTATGGTTTAATTTCTATAAGTGTGATTTTTAATTCCTACAAGTGTGGAGTATGATAGAAGGAACGATTTGTCAAAGATTTATGTCTCCTATTGCATACATATTTTAGACACTAGCCTTGGATTGACATTATTAAATGAATGGGATTGATTACCCTTGTCATTATGAATGGTAAAAACATTCCATGAAGCCAAAATATAAATAGTTCACAATAAGAACATCACAAGTAATTTGAAAAAAATGAAATACAAAACAAAGTAGATCATATGATTATTCAGAATATGAGATAATGAGATGCTAGTACAAAGGTAAGCACTTACTTATATAGGCAAGGCAAAATATATATATATATATATATAAACAATGTGGGATAAATCCTCATAAAATAAGAACCCACTATAAATCAAAATAACTAACTAATACACTATAAAACATGAGAAAATGCATGAAATACATAATTTAACATCTCCTAGTGTATTGATTGAATAAATATGGGAACATGACTTAAAGGTATAAGTGAGTTAATATAATATTGGGATGGTCTTTAGTGGATTCAATATGGAACCAAAGGAGTTGACCATAATATTCAAGTAATAAAATGTCCACCTAGAAGATTTTGACTCTCCAAATAAGAACATACTAGTGATAAGAGTCAACAGACTAGTAAAAAGGTAATCTTGGTTGATAGAATAGAGTTATAAGATTTAATGGTCACTATAAAATGGAAATTTTCACATCTCTATGTGTTCTTCATATAAGTATCACCATCTAAATTAACCTTGAGAATTATGAATGTATACCTACAATTAGAGGTAGTCTACATACTAGTCTAGGCATAATAAAGATGCTATGTGATTGATGATAAGAGGGGAAAGATGAAGATAATTATGATAAATCAAAATAATAATGATGTATCCAATTTAATTTGAATTTTAGACATAATATAAATATAATAGGCACTAGGTTTTGATCCTTAACCTACAGGTAGTCTAAAACCCTGCACAGTCAAATCATAGGAGCTAGTTTTTAGAATCAGAGATGTTGAAAGATCTAGGAGTAGAATATAACTCTAAAATTTTGTATAGATGGTATTAGTGACCTAGTATAACTATTAATGGTATTATTTTATTCAGATTAATAGTGGAGATACCCTCTATTTTATCTCAGATAGAGGGCACTCTATGAGCTAGGCAACTTGCTAGTTTGGTATAAGAAAAGTGAGATGGATGAAAATGAGAATCATGAGTGACTATGGGATGTTATAGAGGATTATAATAAAGGTGAAAAAAGAGATCAATGGAACTATAGTCACTTTAAACCCTCATAAAGGTCAAACCTATAGCTAAATACTAAGCTTAAGCCCTTAAGGTGCCTAGACTAATCCATATGACCATGAGAGATTTATAAACCTTTTTAAGACCTTAAAGATAAATTTGAGGGTTGATTTCAGATATTTGTTTGTAGATAACATCATATAGGTGGTCAATTTGACCTTAAAATCATCTTAAACCTATTTAAAATGTGTGTGAGAGCTCGAGAGGCCAAGTCTAAGTGCTCATATCTATATAGACCTTATGCACAAGACATCAAGAACTTTGGGAGAGGTGAAAGGGGTCATATACCCAAATTTTTTGAAATTGGTTCCAAGGTTGGACATCATGATTTTATGAACAATTTTTAACAGTCCAAACCTCCTAAAACCCTCTCAAAACCTTGGTTTGGAACTGATGGAGAAAGTGTGGAGAGTAATGCATTCAAGATTGGTCAAAAAACCATGAAAATTACTTAGACGTGTCTGTAACTCCCTCAAGATAATTTGCATAAACATTTTTCATACTATCATATTGATAGACTAGACTAATTATGAGTTTATTACAAGATTTGAGTTATTTTATAGGTACAAAGGAGGATGGAAAAGTGGGAACCATTATGGGAGGTCTTGAAAAACAACTTATAAAAATAATTTATCACCTTGTTTAAACATGAAAAAACCTTTATTATCTCATTCATCACATGTATTCTAAATAGATAGTGAGAAGGCAAGATGACTATCAAGGATTAGAAGTGAGAAGTGTCCAATGAGTTTCATTGAGGTATATCTAATATACCAAATGACAATGGAGGTTAAATTGAGTTTCTTACCACCTCTTCAATGAGCTTTCTTTGAGAAACTATAATCTAATTGAGTGATAGATGTGAAAATTCAAACCTAGAGGGATAATAAGTGATTGTAGGTAGTGAGTGACAAGTGAAAAAGGATGAATCCATCAGTTAGGGATGCATAGATGACATGATATGACTTATTATACACCTTATCATGAATAAAATATGTGTCAAGGATCCCTATGGTAGTTTTAGACACTTAATTTCACTCTTCACCATCATGAAGGTAATTTCAAAGTAAGGTAATGGAGGTTCAACACCAACTTGAGGAAGGTGCTTGTTTTAAATTGACACATATTCATGATATCCTACTAACTTATTTTACACTCCATTCCATGTAAATTTTAACTAATTTCTAGAGTTTAAAACTTGTTATTGTGACCTTTCATCTTCACTTCTTCTCTCTCTTCTCTTATGTCTATATATTCAAGACTTTTTGGATTTGTAATGAATCCATAATCGTTATAGAGAATACCTAATGGTTTTGACACCTCATTTGCATTTGAATAAATTTTTATGAAGTTTATTCATTCTCTAAAATATCTTACTTGAATGTGTTATGTGGTTTGAGGGGTTGATAAGTGATGAAAATGCTCTCCTTGCTTCCATGTCTACTCTTACATGTTTGTGTGAATGAGATCTCTTCTAATAAGTTTAATAAAGTGTAATGTTTGTTAAATGTGCTTTGAAGTGTGAGAGGTAATATAAGTGTCTTGTATCAAACCATATTTTCACCCACCTCTACATAGGCATAATAAGCAACTTCTATGAGAAATACTTATGCTAGAAGGATATAGGGTTGAATTTAGTTTGAGTAGTCTTGTTTCTTAAGTGTACATTTAAGTGTGTTTTGTAAATTTGTATTGGTGTATCACATCATTATAATAGGTTTATTTTAATACTCTTTCTTCCCTTTTAAACTCTGATAGTGATTATCTTAGTATAATGTGAGCCTAAGAGACAAATCAAGGGATATATCCCTTTAAAACCTAGAGATCTATCTCTTGTAGTGGTTTGTCTATGAAGGGAGATAGTTCCATGTTGTCCTAAAATTAAGGAGGTCTATTTGAATTTTATAGGGTGTAATTTTAGGCTATAATATTTTTGGAATGCCTAGTGGGAGATGAATTCAATGAAGGTTGTTCAAGGTAAATGTTGGCTTTGACAACAAGGATTTGTAATAGTCCACTTCTTATAGTATTTGGTGACTCCAAAGTTTCAATCTTGGTTATAGACTAGTGCACTCTTTCGTGCCTAATATAAACATAAGGTCTCTCACCAATGGCATACCTTTTGAATTTTAGGAGATTCCTCCTTATTCCTATAAATCAAGTAGATTTGACCACAACCATCCCTATCTAAAGATGTCCTATCTTGCTCACAAGCCCATAAAAAAGTTCTTGATTCATCCATTCTTGAAAAATCCTAAGACTACCATGGCAAGAAACCATCCTTTTGTTCCCTCCAGTGGCTATATCCCTTTAAATCTGTCTCACTATGATGATATCCCCATATCCACCCTTAAAAGTGTTCCATCATACATTGGTGAGTCTTCCATCACACCCACTAAGCATATAAGGAATATTACTAGCTTTTTCAATATCCATCACATCATAGAGGATAACATTAAAATCAAGTTTTTTGTTATCTCCTTCAAAGGAAAAGCTCTTGACTATTATGGAACATTGGTGCCTAGATCAATCACAACATGGGATGAGTTGGGAAATACATTGAGAATAATGTTTGAGGACAAAAGTGATAAATTATCACTAATAAAGTAGCTAACAACCATCAAGAGATCACCTCAAGAATTCATTCAATACTTCAATATAATATTTTAGAAGACATGGGATAGGATCCAAATATTGGTAAGACCAAAATCTCACCATGATTTCCTTTATTACCTTAAATCATTTGATAGTGACATTTAAATGATGATAAAATCTATGGGAGGTGACACTCTACCTAATTCCTATGAGGTGTCCATTAGGGCAAAGAATTTTTTGATTCAAGCTAGGAAGATTTCCCCAAGATATCCCATGTCTCTTTTTCCTAAGTTATAAACTCCTACACTTGTTGTTTCTCCCATTCCTGCACCACAGAACATGTTTTCCACCCCTAGTCAACCAAACAAACCTAATGAGGTAGAAAATATGAGATCTATGGAGCAAGAGATCCTAGGTTTAAAGAGGATCATTCAAAAACATCAATTTAAGCCCTTCCAAATTCAATATCAACCCAATCATTCCTACCCTAATTATCAAGGTAATATACCTCCTTTCCAATGTCATCCTCAACATCAAGGATAACTAGTCCAATCAAATACATATGGTGGATATAACCCCAATACTGTTTATACCTCAAGGAAACTAGTGCCTACTCAAAATAACCTTGCCAAAGAGACAACAATCAGTCTTCATTTCATAAACCTTATGATCCATATCCCTATGTTAATGAGTCATTTAATCAAGATTGTATGGAAAATTTGGGGATTATGCTATCCATGACTCAAGATGAAGTATAAAATGGAGGAGTGATTGATGGAAAGGGTGTTCAAATAATATTAGGTAATTGGTAGTAAGATGACTCATGTGTAGTTAATCATCAAGGGAAATCAAGCATATATGTGAATTCTAAAGATTCAAACAAAAGGAGTAAGAAGAAGGAATTTGAGTAAGTTCAAATGTATGCTATTGGTTCTATAATGAATGTTCAAACAAGTACAAGACTAGGTATTTATAATTTAATTTAAAATGCACAAGCAACTCAAAGAGATTAGAATGTTATAAGTGACTTCATACCTCAAAATTCTCAAGGTGTAGGTAGCATGATTTCTTCTAGTAGACAAGAACAAGTTAGAGGTTCATTCAATAACATTGTGGAGAAAATGAAGAAGTCTCAAGCAAATGTATCAATGTGGGATACATTGTCTATACTTGGACAAGCAGAACTACTTCAAAATGAGTTATCTAGGCTTAGTTTGATAACCAAACATCCTATACAAAGAGAGGCATCCTTGAAAAACACCATGAATCCAAGTGAAATATAGTCAATTAAAGTTAAAAAGGTAGATAAAAATCCTCCATTAAATATATTCATCATTATTGGAGATTCTTTGGTGCATAATTATCTTATTGATAGTAGATCTATTACTTGTGTCATGCCTAAGTTAGCAGCTAAAAAACTAAACTTGAAGTATGAACCCCATGCCAAAAGAGTGCTACAATTGGCTAGGTCAACTTCCAATACTATTTACATAATTAGAGGTTTGAAAATCATTCTCCATTCTTATCTTACCTTCACCATTTCTCAAGAAGTTGTAGTGGTAGATGTGCCTCCTCATTTTGTAGTATTCACTACTAAAATTAGAGGTTATCTGACTTTAGACTAGTCCTACATGGGTTTTAGGACTAGATATAGTACAAAAATGAGAATAAATTCATATCCTCTTTACAATTTTCATGATGAACCCTATGTGACTTATACTTAGAACATGAATTTCAATGTGATTGAAGAAGATGATCACCCTAGTGATCAATAAAGTCTAACTCTCGTAGATGGAATTTATAATTTGTATCTTGATGAGTGGGGAGTCAATCAAGGTGGATTTGAAGAAACTAGTCTTGGAACTTATATAATTCATGAAGATTATGATGTAACCATTGAGGTAGATCATGATAATATTCTAGAACAAGTTGCATTGGGAAACAACCTTATACATGTGTATGGTGATGTGAATATCCTAACTTTTTCAAGATATGAATGTCCTAATAAGCAGTTTATTCTACTTGTAAAAGAAGATAACATTCTTGAACCTAAACATTAGGAAGAGATAGATGACATGTGGTAGCAAAACTATGTCATTGTTCAAGAATTTGAGGAGATTGGAAGACCTTTAGTCCTTAAATATGAGTATAGAATTGATGCTAAGTTTAATTATATTCTCAATGAACACAAAGAGGAGATTGAGATCTCTATCAAGTAAGAAGCAACCTTGGTAGGACATGTGATTGATGATCATAAAGAAAAGTTGGAGGTCTTAGCTGAGAAAAAAACACCCTTGGTATAATATGAAGTGTTCAATGAACATAAGGAGGATAGTCTTGATGAATTACAATAAGAAGCATGTCATGTTTCAAATATAATTAAAGTTGAGAAGTATTTGATGACTCACAAGATACCATTTGAGGAGTGAAAATTGAACATGACATAAGCCAAGATAGTTGTAAAGACAATTAAGTAACTTAATGAGCTAGATGGTGTCTTCTTGATTATTTAAAATGATAAACTTGTAGTCAGTAGAGGACCTAATCATGGTAAGTCACTTAAGTATCTCCACAAACAAGAATTCATTAACAAGTATGAACCATATGAAGATCCATTTTATTAGATAAATAGTGATGGAAGAGTCATTATGTTTTATCCTAGTTGAAGCAATGATGATGTTTATTTACCTCAAGGATTGTTGAGGTATTTTACATACTAGGATAAATGTGTTTATTTGTTTATGATTGGTTTGTTTTTCCCTAAGCATTCATGAGAACACAAGTGTGAGTTTGTTTCTTGTCTTGTTGTTTTTTTGTTTGTTCTGTGTGGTGTATTTTGTGTCCTTTCAAAGGTTTATTAGTGTCAATAATAGTTTATAGATGACCCCATAGCTTAATGGATAGGAGAAGGCTACTAGTCTTTGACATAGTAGGCTTGTCACCCCTAGGAAATCACCAAAATGTTGACCAAATTTGACCCTATGTTAAATTAGGTCAATCCCTATATAGTCAAACTTAATATAGGGTCTTGATAGATCATAAAATGGTCACATGATCATGTTTAAGTTCATTTAATGTGTTTTACACCTTGCTTATTTATGTCATGGTCTTAACTTTCCCTTATGTCACCTTTTTGACCTTTATAATGAAATTGTGAATAACTTACATGAAATGACAAGTTTCAAAGTTTTTTCAACATCCAACATGTTATTTGAGTGTCAGGATTCAGTTATACAACTGACATAATATAGGTTCAACATTTAAAGGAGGAGATAACAATAGCTCTAGGTAGTTAAAGGTAGTTGTATGACCTAAAAAGAACAATTAACACATGCGAAGGCTCAATATTTTCCCTTAAAGTTCCATAGATCCTTTTCTATGCTTAATAAGTTATGAAAGGTTAAAATTTGGAAAAAATTGGTTCATCTTCTTCATCGCTCTCCTAGACAAGGTCATATAGATCAACCCATCCAATATTGGTATGGAAAGTATAGGAGTTTAGTTGAATGCATTTTTGAAGTGATAGTAGCTTTCATTGTCTTATTTTTCATGTTTATAGTTATTTTCTTGATGTAATATGCTCCATGAATCATCCTTAAGAATATTAATGACTTAATTCTACATGATCATCCCCATGGCCTTGTGTTTTCTTATCTTTTATAGTTGTATGATGATTCTAAGAGTTGTATGTTTTTTATATATGGTTTATCATTTTCATCATGTTTATAACATGGTTTTAAAGTGTGAAAATAAATATATTATTAAAAACATCTCATTATTCCAGTAATGAGTACCATTGGGGTCTACAAACATGGTTTCCATAGTTACAGAGTTTGTATCTCTGTTAGGGGATTAGGTTCACTGTTAACATGTTGTTTTCACTTAGTTCATAGCATGGATTGTTTATATTTATCATTGGAGGACTTGGGATTTCATTGAGATAGATTTTAATATAATGAGTAAGGACTAATTAAAGTCTCAATACACACAGTCACCTATAGATACTTGTAGGCATATATGAACAACTGTAAGTCCACTCAAAATACAAGAAATAGGTTATACGCATTTTTATTACTTGAATGAATGTTATCAAATCTATTCATGGTTCATTGTGTAGACCGTACAGTCATTTAAAAACTTTTAGTTAACCAAAGTTGAAAAATTTGCTCAGTGGAAACACTTGCCTTAACATCTCCAAATGAGTTTTTACTCACACAATGAATCATCTTTTGGTAAATGTTTATGTGGTTTGTGCAAGTATAATCACTTAATTATTATAGTTTGAATTGATATTTCACATCTCAGCATGAATGTAAGATTGTATGTCAAGACAAGATAATGGTTAGATGATTTTAATTCAATCAACTTTTCACTATAGACACTCAATGAAAACTACAATGTTTTCAAGAAAAATGAACCTTAAACTTGCAAACTCCTAGTACATTGACTGAATAAATATGGGAAAATAAATTTCAAGAATAAATGATTTTATATAACTATGTAATTATCCTCACTATATTTAATATGGAACCAGTCAAGTGGACCATGGAGTTCAAGCAAGAAAATGTCCACCTATAGGATTCTTGACTCTCTAAATAAGAACTTACAGGTGATACAGTCAATAGACTAGTTAGGGTAGTGAAAAGGCAATCCTAGTTGATAGAATGGATTTATAATATGTAATTTTCACTCTTAAATGGATAACCCCACCCCCCATTTGGTCTTTATATAATCATCACCATCTACAAGAACCTTGATAATTATGAATGCTTACCTACAGTTGGAGGCAGTCTGTAGACTAGTCGAGGAAAAGGAAAGATGCCATGTGATTGATGAGTAAAGGGATAATATGAAGATAATTATGTTAAGTTAATTTCATAGTGATATATAATATTTATCAAGGACTATGTTTTGAACCCTAACTTACAGGCAGTCCAAAACCCTACACAGTCAAGTCATAGGAGCTAGCTTTGAGATTCAGAAATGTTGAAGGCTTTAGGAGTAGAATCTAACCCTAAAATTTTACATAGATGGTATTTAAGACATAATATAACTATTAATATTCTTATTTGAGTTTTATTAATAGGGGATATTACCTTCATTTTATCTTAGAGAGAGGGTACCTTGTTAGCTAGGCAACCTATAAGTTTGGTATAAAAAATGGAGATGGATGAAAATGAGAATCTTGAGTGACTTTAAGATGTTTTATAGGCTTATATTAAATGTTAAAAAATATATCAAGGGATATAAAGTCATAATAAAACCTTAGAAGGTTCAAACATAAATTTAAATACAATCTAGCCTATTAGTCCTAAAACTAAACTTAAGCCCTTCATGTGCATAGACTAATCCATAAGATTTATAAACCTTTTAAGGACCTTAAATATAAATTTTATTGTTGATTAGAGCTATTGGTTTGTATATAATATCACATAGGTAGTCAATTTTACCTTAAACCATCTTAGACCTATCTAAAATGCATGAGATAACTTGAGAGGCCAATTTTAAGTGATCATATATATATATATATA
>JARHVA010007040.1:717500-755000 GCA_037957365.1 Torreya grandis
CTCATATATGTGATTACACATGCCTTAGTCCATGTTTATATATTCTAAAGTGTACTTGATATTCTAGATACTTAAAAAAATTTATAACACATATATCCAAAGACTAAAATGATATGTTAATGTTGGTTTTTTATGATTTCACTTATGTAATTCCTTGCGTGTCTTTTCACTATTATCTTTCTTGTTTGAGAATTTAAATATGCTCTATTTTTTGCATCCCTCATGCCTTTGTTTTCATTTTTAACATTTGAATATATCATTGTTTGTTGTATGTTGACATTTGAATTTGTCATTCTTATTTTGTGGATATTTGACGAAGTCATGTTTCTTCAATTATGTGGCATTTGAACATGGCCCTTGTTTGAGGTCTCCTTGGACCATTGTCTATTGATTTTATTTTGATTTCTTTTTTGTGTGAGTTTCATTGCTTGTTGAGATTATATTGTTACTATCTAGATGATTACATAATCTACGTCATGTTTCCTATCAATTAGTGTTATCACATTATTTGTGCTTCAATGATATATCTACCTAGACATGTTCCCTTTATATGCTACCTAGTACATTCATAGTTTACATGGTTATCTCATCCTTTTGAGTTAAATTAACTTTCTATTTCTAGTTCCCCTCACCCTAAAATGGGGGTCATATCATTGGGTAAATGCCATATATACATTAATTCCATATTGATTCACATATTTAGATTATAGTTAAGAAATGTTTTGGAAACGTGTTATCTACATTTGTCATAGTCTTAGATTCACTCGAGGCATATTTTGGAGACATGTTCTCTACAATTATTCAATATCCAACATACTGAGATTACAATGGTGGCATGTTTTAGAAAATACTATGCCCCTAACCTTTGGCATGTCTAAGGATATGTGTGGCCAACTTATGGCTTACATACTTCTTTTAAGTTCTTATTACATTTGTCTATGTTCTTAGTTAGGTCAACCTATGGAATAACCATAGATAAGTATACTATATATAGGAGGTAGTGGTTAGTCTTTGACCATCATACTAAGTATTTTTGCTCTTATTACATTATTGTTGAGGTTACCCCATCGAAGTGGCTCTGCTATATTATCTAGTTTTTTTTCTCTATTATCAATTATTTCTATGTGATATCTTATCTTTGCTTATTTTATGTGATATATAATAATTTTGTGTGAACATCTAAGTAATTTCATTACAAGTGGTATCAAATATTTTATTTTGGAAAGTTTCCTTTGGCATTTTTTTCAGATCAGGTGAGGAGCAACTTCTACGAGTGGAAGGAGTGAAGAAAAATAACTTTCAATCCTAGAAGAATTGATTTTTTCTATCAACACAGTATTTTTCAAAACACTTTTCTAAAAAAATTGAAAAAAAAAGTATGATTCTTTTTCCATTTGCACATTTTTAGTCATTGGATTCATCTTGACGAGATGATTGAAACAAAATATTTTACTGGTACAATCTTTAAGTGTCAAAAATTTTCACCTTCATCTTGTCAAGATGATCACAATGGTACCATCTTCTAGTACACTTTTTTTGAGGTGAAAACCCTCCTAAGGTTTGTGCATGGTATATCCTACCACTCAAGGAAAAAAAGGGAAAGATACTCCTAAGACTCCTTATAGGTATGAGATGGAATCTAGAACTTTAGATTTGATTCTTTCTCAACTTTAGGATGACAAAAAGGGCTTGGTATGGCATGATGACTTTGATATAGTTCAAACTGATGTTCAAGGATGCATAGAGAGATTAATGGGGTGCACACTTAATTACATCAGATCACTACATAATTGGCTACCATTGCATCTCAATTACATCCAAACAACACTCCACTTCATCTTTCAGGTCCTCTTCCTCTCAAAATTGACAATTCTAATCCTAGTGTGAAATCATTGTTGCCAAAAGTAGACACATGTAAATTTTCTGGTAAGGATCCTCTCACTTGGATTACCCAAATTGAGAATTTATTTGATCTTCACCAAAATCCTAGTTCTTAGAAGGTGATAGTGGTATCTTTGTATATGGAACATGAAAAGTTCATTTGGTATCATTGGTTGTGTTCAAAATAAAAACAATGATGCTCCTATTACATGATCTATTTTCAATGATGAGTTATTGAATCATTATCAGAATAATGTATCTGATAAATACTTTAACTAGTTATCCAAACTACATCAATTAGGAATTGTGAAGGATTATATTAATCAATTTTAGAATCTATCGTTACTGGTGGATGACATCACTAAGGTAAATTTGAAAGATATTTTTTTGGGTGGACTCAAAGGTAACATCCAATTGTAGGTTTAAATGTTTAATCCATCATCTGTATCTAAAGCTATCCTAAGGGCATGCATGACAAAAGAAAAAGAGGTGGTCAAATGGAAAAATTTCACTACTGGTCATGATTGTACCTTTCTAGCACCATCGTTTCTTCAACCCATCAGATTGACACCTCAACAAATTAAGGAGAAGTGAACCAAATGGTTGTGTTATGGTTGTTATAGCAAATGGATCATATGATGAAAAGAAATTGTTTTACATTAAAGGTTTCAATGAGGATGCATATGATAAGGAGGAAATTGATGAGGATGTATAAGTACCTGAAGAGGAATCTAAAGACTCTCAACCTACTATTTCTTATCATTCCCTTTCAAGTATTGATACTCCTCAAAATCTTAAGGTGGTGTGTTTCCTTAAGAAATAGAAGGTCACTGTATTAATTGATTCTAGGATCACACACTGTAGAGTGGATTAAAATAAATTATTAGTCAATCATTAGTCCAAGAAATCAAATAAAAATTCTTAGAGAGCTAAACACATCAAGATAAACTATTCATGTAAGGGTTGCTAATGACAATGAAGAATAAAATGAAATAAATCAATACTTGTTACCTTCCCAAATTGATTCCATCACCCAAGAGCAACTCCAAGCATGTTATCCCCTTGACCAAGCATCCTTGTCTTCATCAACAATGGTGGAAAACTCCTCCAATGTCTCAAGAACACTCCACAAAACCTAGGCTCATGATATTGAAACTATCTAATTGCCTACCAAATTGTTGGCTAATAGATTTGCCCTTATATAAATATATTTAATTTTGACTCCATACCCCTCTCTCAAAAACAAATAAGTTAAAAACAAATGGGTGAACTATCAAGACTAGTTCCCCTCTAAATTAAAGTACAACCCCCTTTAAGATTTTCAATGAATTTAAATATGTAGATACACGTTTAACCAAAAAGTTCTTAAAGGCAGACTAACATCCATACAACATTATGTTATGAATGCGAGATTTTATAATAGTGATAGGTAACAAAATATACAGATTCTATTTTCAATAAATATTAAATAAATAAAGGTATATATATTGCTAAGCCAGTAAAGAATAAAACACATATAATGAATTGTATAAATGGAAAATTAATCACTATATGAAAGAAGGTTTCACACAGAAAACCCAACTTCAAATACTCAAACACATAGATCCAAGTATGCAATAATTAATTATCCTTTTCATTCATAGATGAAAATGTTTCAGACAAACATCAATATATTACTAACAACAGTGGTTCAAACTTCTATTTTTTAAAAATTCCTTTCTCCTCTTTTCTATCTCCCTCTCTTTTTATAACCAAAAAAAATATATAGTTGCCATAACTAATCCACCTATCAAACTAAACTTGATTTAAAGTAACTCTGACCCATACGATATTTAGTTTTTACAAATTCAATAAAGATTAAGTTTCAAAAGTAATTGAATAACTAAATAAAGAAACTATGTAAGTAAATTTATTATTGAAGTGATGGGTTAGGATCTCTAGATTTGATCTATTCAGTTGGGTAGACACGTTGAGTCTTCCACTCCTAAAATACTGTAATGAACTCCTGAATTTTTGAAAGATTGGGAATGCTGATGTGTTTTATCCTCACTTTCCAGATGTTTTCATCCCTTCAAATTTTTCCCATCTTTTTTATGTGTTTCAGGAGTATGTTGATACAATGAAAAAGAAGTGATTTTATATTTGAAATCTGAGAGAAGGTTTTAGTTGATAAGTTGTCACTTTATTTAATGAAGTTAATCTTTTCCCTAAAGGATTGAATCACAACACTGATGTCTTTCTCTAGTTTTCCATCATCTTTTATGTAATTGATATCAATGCTCTATAGATCATGCTATAATGATTGAATGAATTCAGTTATTTCTTTGATCATTTTTGTGATTTCTAATTGTCCTTGTCTGCATATTGAATTTCTCCATTCAATATTTTTCTTGATTGCATATAATATATCTTCATCCAGTCCTGTCAAGTTCTTTTCTAACAAAAACTTTATTGTCCCATATTTCTGCACTTCTTCAGTCTGATTCATCATGCTCATCCGCTTTCCTTCTTCTTTTATCCACAAAGCATTCTAAGTCTTCAAATCTTCAATAGTGATTGTGGTCAGCTCATATACATTTTTCAAATTATAAAAATATTATGTACCTTTAGGATGATACCAACGAACCAGCTATCAAATACTATGGTAATCATTTAGCCCCTATATATCTGATCTAGAATCCTTTGATTGATAGGAAATTTCAAATCAAAAGACATGGGCATTTGATAAATTGGTTGAGGATCTAGATTATGAATGGCATCAATATATTCTGCCATTGAATGCATAGTCTATTTTAACTCTCTTTTATCTTTTTCATCCTTCCAAGTTTTACTAACTATCTTTTTAGTAGATGCTTCTAGATGATGCACATCAGTAGCATGTGATGCAATCCCAAGGTCTACTTTTTCAACTATAAAATCTTGAATAGTAGGATCTTGAACTTCTTTATTGGTTTTTGGCCAGGCAATTTTTGCATTCTAGTTCCCTGTGTTTGGGTCAACATCTACCCTGGATGTCATTTTTAACTTTTTGGATTTAGGGGCTTGCCCTAAACATTTGCTCACCATATCTTCCAAGGGTATAAAAAATGGAACTACTTTCCTTTTATGATTAATTGAACTTTCCAGCCATTTAGGTGTAGAAATCGAGGCTTCTCTATCAGGGTTTAGTTGATTAGAAGGTATAATTGAAATAATCATCAATTCAATAGAATTAGAAGGAATCACTATCTATTGGTCTGTACTAATCTCTTCTACCATTAGTGAATCAAACTCTATATCACCTTTGACTTCACTTGAATCCTGTTTAGAATTCAAATCCATAATAACTTTTTCAAAGATTTAATTTTTCTTCTTGCTCTGAGTCCTTGACCTAGTGACATGAGGAGGTAGGGTAGTTACTAGGGCCTTCTCTTATTCTCTGATGATAGGGTCCCTTCAAGTTTTTGACTTGGAAGTACCTGCATCACAAATAGAAATAGGCTAGATAGATGAGCGTATTGGGAATGGAAACCCAATTATTGTTGTACATTGTTTGGAGACTATATTTTGAGCTCCTCCCAATTTTTGCTCTCTCAACCACTTTTTAGTTCTCCTTATTACTGGAAGAGTCTTGAATTCAATTCTATCTTATTCACTTTTTTCCCAATCAATTTTTAGAATAGGTGATTGTTTTATTTGCTCAAACTGTGAATCAGTCACCTGTTCATTATTGTCAACAATTCCAAAAATGTCCATGTTGAATTTAAGGGTAACTATTTGTCCTAAGGAAAACCTAGACCATAGTCTTCTTCTAACTTCAAATTCATCTAGATAATCCTCCCAATAATCTTCTAATTAGGGAATATGTTAAAACCCTACTCTAAAATCCAAATTATCCCTGACAAAACCTTTGTTATCAAATTGAAATCTAGCTATGAAGGACTCGAAATTGAATTTTCTAAAGTCCAATTCTAAATTCAAAGCATTAGCTATTTTACATGAATAACATCCAAGTTCAATAGGAAAAGATATGCCATATTTATTCTTTGTTGGGAATTTTTTTATCTACATGTGCTAATTTTCTGTAGACTTCTATAAGCACAAAATAGTCAAAAACATACCTTGGTAACCTCAAGGGTTCACCATCAAAACCCCCAACTCTAATGTAAGTGAACCTAGAAATTGAATGAAGAAACTACCATAAATGTTAATTAACTACATAACTTATTTAGATAACCTCTTATTGATATTGTCTGATAGTTCATAAGTCATTTTCCTAGTAAAAACATCATTGATTCTCCTGTAACCCTCATAAAAATTATGCATTTGCAACTATGGGTAATAGTCATAAATTTTACTGTCTTCGACCAAAGGTGCATATGGTAACCCTACCCATTGTCTCATAGATGAAAAGCAATAAAGGAGGTATGAAGAGATATAAAATTCTTTATTTCCCAAACAATCACTTAAACCCTGATGTAAACATTTAGCTACAATTTTTTCCTAATCCAAATACTATTCTCCTTGAAGGTTTACCTATATGAAGAAGTAAATTTAGTCTTCCCAATAATAAGCATGAGTATTGCCTTTCATTTTGTGTAATAATACCATGATATCTTGTACTTTTGGAATCATATGATTTCTTGTTAATGGCCTAGGCAAAACCTCATTTTTGGAATTTTAAGAGCCAGTTCCTAGTAATCACACTTTTGTAAATTGCTTTCTTCATTGAAAAATAACCATAGGAAGAAGTAATAATAAGGTCAGAGTCTGGTTCCTTAGGAGGGATTATCATCATAGACATTAGGGTCTGTCTGTTAATATGTAGTAAAACATTGCCATCTATAGTCCTGATACACCTATTCTGAGGTTGATATCTATTCATGCATTTAAAGACCAATTCAGGACATTATATAACCATGGGAAAGGCCACAGCTTCAACCAGGCCACTTTCTACTATTTTCTACATCATAGGTTTTGACAGATAATTTCTAGCCCTTTCCTTAAAATCTTCCAAATCATATTAGACTAGAGAAGTGTCCCCAATTTCAGGTAGAGAACATATGAGACCAGGACCATGTTCATAATCAAGACAGGTAGATTTCATGGCTATAGGTCAGAGAATATAATGAAAAGAGAAAGTTTTGAATTTTTAAAAAATACTATAAACTCAAAAAGATCCTTCTTTGCAACCAAGTAGAGGAAACAACCTATAATAAGAGTGAAACTCACCTTAAATTTATCTAAAATCACTGTGGATTCAAGCAACTGAATATCTTATATCACCTGTTTTGTTACTCTTTGTATCGCCTAGTATGTTTGTTTGCTAAATTTGAATTATTCTTTCTTGATACAGATATTAACCAGATCAAAAAATTAAATTAGGAGAATACATACTAAACATGCTTGATAAGATGCATATTCTGACATATGCATTAATGGCAAGCATATTTTACATGCAATTTTGATGAGTAATGATTATCTGTAACCTCGTGAAAATTCAAAATTTTCCACTTTATAGTGAGTTTTGGATATATTTTCCTCTAAATCTCCTACTAATTTTAACTAAGAGAAATCCTCAGCATGAGATAAGAATATATCCATTGAACCACTGAACCATTCAAAATTATGGTTCAACTTCAGGGTTTAATGATATGACATAAGCCACATAGACTGACCAATAATCACATGATCTTTCTAGAAACTTTGGACTTTGATAGAACCGTTGAACTTTTCGGATATTGAACCATTGAAATTTTTGGATATTGAATTGTTGAACTTTTTAGATATTGAACCATTGAACTTTTGAACTCTAAAAAAGGGTTCAAGTTCAACCGAAAGGTTGAAAGACATAAATAACATAGAAAGGAATAGTGCATTTTGAGAAACATTGAACCATTAAACATTGCTATGTAGGTTCAAATGATAGGTTCAAGCGATAGGTTCAAGTGATAAGGTCAAATGATTTATTAATTTAGACAAGAGAACTAAGTGAACAAGACTCTTTACAAAGAATCAGATATTGAACTCTTTGAACCATTGAACTCTTGAACATTTGAACTTTTGAACTCTGAAAAATTTCAAGTTCAACCGAAAGGTTTAAAGATATACCTGAAAAACATAAAAGGACAAACAATTCACTTTGAGAAACTTTGAACCATTGAACTATTTTAACTTCTTAAACTTTGAGGAAGGTTCAAGTTTGAAGGTTCAATTCTTTTAAATATTTCACACATAGGAAGTGATAAGTGGGTGAACCTATTATATGGCAGAATTCACGAAGAATTGAAAAAGGTGAGTCACAAACTAACACAAATGAAGCTAATCCAAATATGAATAGTACAATAATAAAAACACAAATGAGTTGTGAAGATGTTTTATCATAATAACATTATGATACTTGAGCTTGAAAATGATGTTCATGGTCTCTCTATTTATAGATTTTTGAGATTGATCAAAATGAATTGTGACCATCCATCTTGATATCAAGATGTGTGGCTAAGAATCCATTCAATTTTAGAAGCTAAAATCAATAAATGCCCTCATAATGATTTGGGAAGAAGGGTCATTAATGAGGCATGGGAGACTATGTTTTAGATATTTTATGCATTTATGGCCTAGGGATGACTTTCCAAGAAATGATGTCATTAGGTGATGTAGTTAATAGAAATCAATTTCCAAAGATAAATATTCAGTAACCTCCATGAAAAAACCACTTAAGCTCTTGATTTGTATTAATTAAATTTAAACATGATTAATTAATATTTCTGCAATTCTTTAGAAATTGGCTCTTAATTAATCAAAATGGTCAAAAAGTCATATTACTAGGTCATAATTTGACTTGGGAAGAATTAGAAGATAATGTTAGATGTGTTAGAACCATATTTCCATTTACGATGTTACCAACACAAAATAACAAAGGTACATGATGTTTACTAATGAATTAGAATAAAAGAGTGAGCTAGAGCACACAAATGCAAAATCATCATTTTGACTTAAAATCAATTGATCAAAGTTAGGTATTACATAAAATACATTACCCCATTTAGGGATACATTAGCCTAAATTGACACTTGTAAATGATAAGATTGAACCATTTAGCATGTTTTATGGATTTTGACTTAAAATGTGCATTTGAGTCCAGTTTGAGTAAGATTGAGAATTTCAACTTAAATGGTGTTAGGAATTGGATGTCTACATTTTACTCCTATTTGATAAGGTGTAACAAGACATTCAGGTGAATAAGCATCTTTTCAAAGAAAAGAGTTGTCAATAATAAATTGGAAATGACCCATGATGACCCCTTGAGAGGACATACTAGGATGAAAGAGAAGGATGGACTTTCAAAAAGAGAGGAACAATAAGAGATTAACCCATGGAATATATCACATTCAAATGAGCTAATGATTACATGTATAGCTACCATTAATGATAAAAATATAATTAGAGGTATAATGAGCCCCAAAGATAGGGGAATGGGAAGGATTTAATCCATAAATGTAAGGGACACACTTTGAACACACCCAATTTGAGAGTGCAATCTTGAGACAAGTTGCACACTAAAACATGCCATCATGGGGAAAAGTGTGGAGAGCTTGTAATTAGAGGAAAAAGATAATATGATCTCTTTAAAGATAATAATAAAAAGTGCCCTAGTAGAGAAAATTTGATCATGATAAGATAGTCATGCCCTAGTAGGGCTAATTTTGATAATTGATAAAGAATAAATAATGGTTTGCCCTTGAAGGGATAATTTGATTCTAATGTTATTCAAGTGTTTTTCCCCATCATGGGAAAATGGGAAAGTAATTAGGTCAAGAATATAACCTAAAAAATAGATTAAAGTAAGAGGGTGAAAACATAGATGCAATGGTATAATGGCTTGAGGAAGCCACAAAAAACTAGGCATATGAGAATGTAAAAAGTGATGAGAGAGATGAAAAGAAGAATGAAGATGGCCGAGCTAACTCTAGATATATAACACAAGTGGATGATACCTATATAGTTCCGTGGATACATGTTCCAATATGAAATTTAGGCCAATGTAGTTCACCCAAAAATGGAAGAGAATGGAGTGAAAGATGATGAAAAATGACCAAGAATTGATTATACTCATGATGCATGAGAAGATATAAACATCTAAGCATAGATTCAAGTGTTAAAATTGATGATACCTAGATGCTTATTTTCATATCATGAGCCTAGATTATGCATAGTGTTTTTAAGAACTATTTATCAGAGCGATTTTGACATTAATACATTGAAACTTGAGCACAAAGTGCTTGTTATACCAAAATAAATTAGTCATCATAAGTATGAATAACTTAGAATGACATAATACTCCAATTACATAGAGTTGATTCAAATGTGAATACTTATAACTAAGGATAATGTTAAATAATGACTAGAACCAGAGTTACAACTATTTATATTTAAACAAAAAAGCAAAGACAAAGAAAAGATAAACATAAATGAACCTAACTTGAAATCAAGTTATGATCAATCAAGACTAAATTAAGAACAAAAATATTTAAAAATTAAAAGAAAGAAAACATTATTGACATAGGATCAAGATATAAAGAATCAAGATCTATGTGGACCATCAAGACATTCTTGAACACAAAAGAGAAAAGAAAAATCAAATATAAAAATGATACATCAATAAAAATCAAATAAATAAAATGGTCTAAGAACAAATTAATAACATAGGATTAAGATATAAATAATCAAGATCCATGTGAATCATCAAGATGCTCTAAAATACAAAAGAAAAAAGGAAACACATATAGGGAAACACAAGACCAAGATGAGACAAGAAGTAATAACAAGAGAAAAGGATAAGAAATAAAAGGAGAGGTGTAAAATCACAACAAAACATCAAGAAAACTCAATTATACACACACAAACAAAAACCAAGTTAGTGCAGTTTAAAGACATATGTTCATGCATGTGTGGTAGAGGAGTCAATTTCCACCACAACATAACAAATAATGATGACACAAGAGTTGTTCCCTAATTAAAGAGGAACAATGATATAATAAATGAGGGAAGAAAAGAAAAGGAAGGGGTTGGCTAAGTTGACTCCAGATGTATAGGATAAGTGGATGTTGCCTACATAGTTCCATGGACACATGTTCTAACATGAACATTAGGCCAAATGTAGTTCTCCCAAGTAGTGGGATAGAAGACATGATGATGACTAGAAACATATGATTAATGTTGTAGAAGAAAAGGGAAGACTTGAGAAATGAGATTGATCTTGCAAAATGGTAAGGTGGTGGGATAAGATAAAATATTTTTTTCAAAATGGTGAGTGCGTGGAACAAGATAAAATAATATTACAAAATTACAAGCGCATGGAACAATTTGAATTACACAGTGGAAATTTGGTAGGCTAAAATGGTTGAAAAATGGCAAGAGTGTTAGGACATGAATGTAAAAAAGTGTAAGACAATATTTTTGCTCTTTTGTGGATCAGTTTTGAATGTTTTTAGTATTTTAAAAGTATTTCCAATGTTTTTGTTGTTTTTGAGATATATACACAAGGTGGGACTATCTAGTCAAAGAGATGCTCCTCCAAGAGTACAAGTTAGCTAAACCAATTATAACAACCCTCATGGATATAAACAATAGACCAGGTAACTAACTAATAGTTCTAATAATAACTAAATATAGTTATAATGGTACTCATGGATATAAATAATGGACTAGGGAACTAACTGATAGTTCTAATAATAGTTAAATCTAGCTGCAATGGTACATTCTCACAAATTGATGAGATTGAGGATATTGAAAACACAATAATTCTCTCCAAAGAGTAGAAAATTTAATATAGAATAGTGTGTAGTGAAAAATTAATCTAAAGAATTATGCGACAAGTAAATTTTGGGTTGAGAAGATGTTCTTGTTCACTTGTATGTAGAATAATCTATAAAATACTATTCTTTATAAACTTCTTTGTATAATTGGTGTTGAAGATGTTCATCATGTTGTTGAGACATAATCAGGATCATAAAAAGTCAAGGGATAAAAGTGTTCAGGGTAAAACAAGCCTAATATGTAATAAACATATGGTTCCTAAAGAAAATAGTCTTAAGAATATGGTCCAAAAGAGGATGGTCCAGGATAAGATAAAAGGTGTTAAAAGTACCAACAGTTTGAAAGATTTACTATCTAGAGTTGTGAAAGGCAGTTCAAGTAGTATAAAATGGTAGGATAAAATATTTCAACACAAGTTTCCCCCAGGTAAGGGGTCTTGTAGACAATTGTTTGAGTAGAATCTCTTAAGGTGCATGATATTCATGGGCTCTAGAAGTTCTTCACTAGTGGGTTTAGCCATGCGATGTGCCCCTGATCCATAGTTGGCCATGATAACAAATGGTCCCAACCAATAAGGTTGAAACTCACCTTTCTTCTTACATTAAATATTTATGATCTTCTAGTTCTCTTTCAAGACCAAATCACCAATCTCAAACTCTCGAGGGAGAATTCACTTGTTATATCTTCTCTAGAATCTATTCTGATAGGCTTGCAAGTTTTTTAGGCAATCTAGACACTTTCCATTAAAAATTTCTAGTTATTTCAACCTTGAGAATCTATATTCCTCATCATCTTCAATATGCTCCAGTGATACTCACAAGGATGACAGATCGATCTCTATTAGGATACTAGCTTTTGTGTCATAGACAAGGGAGTATGGAGTGTCCGCTGTTGGGGTCTGATGACTGGTTCTGTAAGCCTAGAGGGTAGAATAGAATTTCAAGTGCTAATTATGGCCAACATCATTAACAATCTTCTTTAAAATGGATACAATTTTTTTGATGCCTCAACTTATCCATTGCCTTATGGGTTATATGGAGTTGATTTCTTATGCCTGATCTTAAATTTTTCACTAAGAGCTTTCACATCTTGGTTAACAAAATATCCACCATTATTGGATATAATACAAGTGAGGATGCCATATCGATAGATGATATGATAATGGATGAATTTGGAAATCTGATTCCTAATAATGTAAGTGAGAGGAATGGCCTCAATCCACTTAGTAAAATACTTAGTATCAATCAGGATATGCTTATGGCCATTTGAAGATTTTGGGGTTATTTTTCCAATGAGACACAAGCCCCATGTTAAGAATGACCATGCTATTGTAATAGGTTGTGGTAAAGAAGGTGTGTGTATCAAATTTCTATTTTTCTAATAATGAATGCACTTCCTTACATAATTGCAAGCATTGGTCTCCATTTTTGGCCAATAATAGCCTACTTTGAGGAGCTTCTTTGCTAAGACTACACTATTGGTATGGGCCCCACACATTCCTTCATGAACCTCCCTTAGCAATTGCTTAGATTTTCATAAAAATAAATAATTCTTAAATCAAATGGATATGGACATATCTCATAAAATTTGTACCTTTTGATCCTATTACCAGTCTCTAAACATGACGCAATCTCCTTCACGGAGTTTGACTCTTGCATATTTGGTGCATTCATGGGTGGAACATAGTTATATTGGGGTGGAATGTGCCCTTGTTGCTATTATTGTTGGGGTGTAATGTGCCCTTATTGATATTATTGTTGGGTTGGAATGTGCCCTTGTTATTTCATAGATTTGTGAGGGATCTACACCCTATGTTCTATGAATTGGTTTTGATTTGCTCCTAGAGTCGATTAAATAAGTCATTGATTCTTTGGATTCTTCTACCTTAAATTATACATGTTTTGTTAATTTTTGGAAACCTTTGGTCTATTCACCAATTTTTACATTGGTTGAGATGAACTAGCCAAAATATCTTGAGGGATATCCTCATTTCAAACTGAATGTTTAGGTCTCAATGTTTGTAAAGTAACAATAGGTTATTGATGGTTAAAGAATGTGTGTTATGTATATAGTGGAACATTTTTATTGCCTTTTGCATCTTTTTTTGTTCATTTGAGAGACCTTGATCAATTGTTGTCATGTCATCAACTAATTTTTGTTGTGTAGGTTTAATCACATTTCCTTTTTCCTTGGAAGCATTATTGTGGATTGAAGTAACAACTAGAGAGTCTGTTAAATCCACAATAAGATGATTGGCATATTATTGACTTATCTTCTTAATCTTGTTAACAAGATCTTAATTAGTTAGTTTTAACTCTATAATTATTTTTTAAACTTTGTTAGAGGAAGAAGGTATGTTTATTTAAGCAAAAACTTAATCTTTTTTTTTGTTATTCTCCTTCTCTAACTAATGTGTGCAATTATTCTATAGGAAAATCAAAGGGTAGTCTAGCACTAGATTCTATCAACCTAAGGAGTGTTTCATCTTGGTTCTCTTGGTATTCATTATAATCTTCTCTGGATCCTATAGTTGTAGGAATGCCCTCAAATACAATGAGATTATCTTATCCATCATAAAATTTCTCATCCTCAAAGCTAGGCCTATAAGGGACCCCACTACTATTAAATCTTTGAGTCATGTCTAGAAAGGGTTGCTCTATACATTTGACTAAATTTAAAACAATGTTATGCAAACATTTAAACAAGGTATGGATTTGATCTTTGTTCTAAACAAGTGACTAAGGTACAAAAGAGACTATAAAAGGACGGTGGCTTGGAACCACAAACAATTAGAAGATTTTTTTAATGAAATTACTCAACCTTGGATAGGGTTGAAATCACATAAATCAAAAGTGTGTAGGATAACTTGAAAAATCCTAGATTGTCACTAGTACACTAAAATGTAGAATTTTGAGATATGTCAATACCATAAAATTTATTTCAACTTTGACATGTTGCTACTAGAAAACTAGAAGAAACCCCATTGGATTAGGAAAGAGACAATGCAAACCAAGAAGCTCATGATTTGGAAACATGCAAGAATTCTTAACTATAAAAATTAAACCAAAAGGGCAACACAACGCTACCACATGGTGATAAAAAGGGGGGATAGTATAAAATGTGTTATAGGACTCAAAGTGTGAGCGATACACAAAATGATTTAAGTCCACCAAGATGGTAAGTGTGATTTTGAGTCTATAAAATGGCCTCAATTCAAAAAATAGAAAATTGAACACAAGTTAAAACAAGTTTAATGTGTAAATGGTGAACCCAATTTAACACATGAACCCTTAGAAATTAAAAAGGTTCAAATTTTAATTTGATTTATCAATGAGGGACTTAAGAAAATTTGGCAAATGATTTAGACTTAAATGGGTATCATAACAACACCAATTAGACCAATGATGACACAATGTTTATGATGCCAAAATTGAACAAGGAAAATATGATTTTCATTTGGAAAACATGACACCTTTTTTTTCAAAAAATTTGTGGAGAATGTGTTTGGTTATGAATTTTTTAGTTAATAAACAATTTTTGACCCAAAACAAGACCAAGTAATCTAAGACTATGAAAAATCAAATAATCAATCATCTTAAGGCCTAAACTGATAAGGTGTGGTAAAGTGGGGTTAACTAACACTAGCAATTTTATGAACATTTCTAGATGGATCCCATGCACAAGACTTTCACGTCAACATGAAAGAAAAGTAACATGTCAATTTGATCCACATCATATGGCCTATTGTAAAAAGGTCTTGCCCTTTTTACAACCACTACATCCATCACTTTCTCAGTGTAGTGTGATGTCCAACATGGTCATATGTCCTAGGCTTAGCCCAAGTGATAGAAGATGGTTTAACCACTCAAACTATTAGTCATAGTGGGGTGATCCCAATTTATATAACCCTCATGGAGAGGGGTTTAAGACAATGTCGAGACATGAAGACCTGGGTCAAAGCTTCCTTAAAGAACTTATGGGAAGTAATGAAGTCCCCTTCATAAGCCAAGATTCAATTAAAGTGATAAAAATAAGTAAAAAAGATTTAAAGTTTGTTTCTAGATCACCCAAGCCATGCGGGTCTTGAGGAGAGCCTTCACAACTACTCTTTTACACCTTTGACTAAGGTAATTTACAATAAAGATGGTGTTTTTGATCCCACAAGTTCTCTAAAGGGGATGGGTAGGAGAGCATACATGCACAATTTTTATTTTTGCCAATCAATTATAACAAAGAAATGATGTATTGAAGACAAACTTTGAAGTGTGTTCAATTTTAAAGCACAAAACAAAATATGCGGTGATATTCTTTAGCCTGTTGGATTTAAGTGGTAAAGTTGGAAGACATAACCAAAAAAACTATTCAAGAAAACATCTAAGTTTTTGAAAACATCTAAGTGGTTCTTTAAGCACCCAAAATAAATGTTCCTAATCCTTTTTAAACACTTAAAAATATTTTAAAAAGACTAGATTATGCTTGTTTAGATCCTATTTGAAGTTGGCCTTGCAAGGAAAAAGTCAAATTTTCATTTAGTCTTGAATCACTTTACCAAATGAGATAAATAACTTTGTAAAATGAGCTCTCAAGTTTCACACAGTGAAATCCTATTACTCCACAGTGCAATCCTGCAACTCTACAAAACCATAACTTAGAAAGGAAATATCACTACTCAAGTTAATTTAATACAAATTAAAATCCTACTACTTGAGCAAACAATCTCATTATTCAGGTTAATAATCCCACCATTTGGGTTAACAATCCTACTATTTGGGGTTGACAATCTCACTACATAGGTTGACAATCCTGCCATTCAGGGTAACAATCCCATGACTAGCTAGTTATGGGGTTATAAATTTCTACCTGTGAGTAGTGGGGTTACAATATTGCTACTTGTGAGTTGTAGTATTTTTCCCTAATCGTTAATGGTTTACTAATAATATTGCAAATCAGTTATGCAATATCACAATTTGAATAGGCAATCCTATGATTGTGTGATTTGTGAGATTGTAGGCTAGTGGACAAAACTATGATTTGCAGTAGAAAAACAATGACTAAAAAAATGGATTTTTTTTTAAAATTTTCACCTTCTTTGCTCTCACACTCTAAGATTCTACAAGGAAATTGTTAATAGGTTACTTGTAAGTGCTAATTGATCAAATTCATAGGCTGTGGTCGCACTGAATGTGCCAAAATATAGAGTGGATTGCCAGAAATGATCACTCAAGCATTAGTCCAAGAAATCAAGAAAAAATGCCTAAAAATCTAAACACATCAAGCCAACCTATTAATGTGGGGGTTGCTAATGATAACGAAGAATAAAATTAAAGAAAACAATACTAGTTACCTTCCCAAATTGATTCCATCACCCAAGAGTGGCTACAAACATGTTCTCCCCTTAACCAAGCATCCTTGTCTTCATCAGCAATAGTGGCAAACTCCTCTAATGTCACAAGAACACTACACAAAACCTAGGCTCATGATATTGAAGCTATTTAGTTACCTATCAAATGAAGCTAATACAAATATGAATAATATAAAAATCAAAACACAAATGAGTTATGAATAGATTTTAGCATTATAAAATTACAATGCTTGAGCTTATAAATGATGTTTATGGCCTCTCGATTTATAGGTTTTTGAGATTGATCAAAATGAATTGTGATCATCCATCTTGAGATCAAGATGTGCAGGCAAGAATTCATTCAATTTTGAAGGATAAAATCAATCAATTCCCTCATAATGATTTGTGAAGAAGGTCAATTAATGAGACATAGGAGGCATTAATGAGGCATGAGAGGCCATGATTTAGATATTTTATGTATTTATGGCCTAGGGATGCCTTTCCAAGAAATTATTTCATTAGGTGATGTAGTTAATATAAATCAATTTCCAAAAAGAAATATTCGATAACCTCCATGGAAAATCCACTTAAGCTCTTGATTTGGATTAATTAGCTTTAAATAAGATTAATCAATATTTGTGTAATTCTTTGACATTGGCTCTCAATTAATCAAAATGCCAAAAGGTTATATTATTGGGTCATAATTTGACTCGAGAAGAGTTGGAAGACAATAATAGATGCGTTAGAAGCATATTCCCATTTAGGATATTACAAACACAAAATTTAAAAAGTATGTGATATGTACTAAGGAATTAGATGAAAAGAGTGATGTAGAGCACAAAAAGGCAAAACTGTCATTTTGACTCAAAATGAATTGATCAAAATTAGGTATTACATAAAATACATTGCCCCATCTAGGGATACATTAGCCTAAATCAACACTAGTAAATGAAAATCTTGAACTATTTAGTGCATTTTATGGATTTTGACTTAAAATGTGTATTTGAGTGCAATTCAAGTATGATTGACAATTGCAACATAAATGGCATTAGGAATTGGATGTCTACACACACAACTTTATCAAAAGTAAGTTGGCTACTCATTTACACTATTTAATTTATCTCACTTTAGAATTTTAGGTCATGATTATAGATGGCGGTACTATTAGTTGTTCAAGAAAATGCCATAATATTAAGCTAGCCATGGGAGACTACCTATTAGATTCTCCTATGTTTGTTATTCCCACAGGTGGAGCTAATATTATTTTGGGAGTATAGTGGCTCACCACTTTGGGCACTATTGAGATGAATTTTCAATTATTATTCATGCACTTTCATTCTAAGGGAAGGACATTTGAGCTAAGGGGATTAAGGGCTAAATATCCATAACTTGTCAACTCCCATCAAATGACCAAGATTTTTCAAAAGGGTGCTGAAGGATTTTTGGCTCGCTTATTTTCCATTTAATTCCATCAAACTTAACCATCTATACCTCTATATCTATAACAAGTGATTGACACTCATTTTATTATTTTTTGTGACATGCTGAAAGGACTTCCACCTAGCTATATGCATGATCATGCTATCAAACTTATTGTTGGTACTACACCACCCACCATCAAGACATACTAGTATCCCTATGCTAATAATTGTGAAATTAAAAAGATGGTATAGGCGATGTTGGATGCAGGAAACATTCACCATAACCAAAGTGAATATTCTTCACCAGTTATCATGGTGAGAAAGAAAGATGACACATGGAAGATGTGCTCCAACTATAGGGATCTCAACAAGTACACTATCAAAGATAAGTTTCTTATTCCTATCATTGATGATTTTATAGATTAATTAAATGGTTCTCTTTATTTTAGTGAGATAGATTTATGTTTTGGGTATCATCAAATCTGAATCAGTGATGAAGACATAACTAAAATAGATTTCAGGACTCATGAGAGCCATTATGAGTTTGTATATATTCCTTTTGGTCTAAAAAATTCACCATCCGCCTTTCAGAGTTTGATGAATACTATTTTTAGGCCATTTTTCAAGAAATTTATTCTAGTATTTTTTTATGATATCCTCATTTATAGTAAAAATTACAAAGACCATTTGCAGCATATGAAATAGGTACATTAAATTTTAGAATAACACTAGTTGAATACCAACACTTCAAAATGTAATTTTGGAGCTTATAAGGTTGAGTATTTGGGTTATATGGTTTCACATGAAGGAGCGAAAGTGGATCCTAAAAAACTCCAAGCAATGGTAGACTAGATGGTTCTTAAGACACTCAAGCAACTAAATGGATTTATGGGTCTAAGTGGTTACTATCATAGGTTTGTCAAAAATTATGGTAGAATTTTAGCCCCACTAACCTCATTTTTTAAGAAAGACTCCTTCCACTAGATTGATATAGCTACTAGGGAATTTGAACAATTAAAATTGGCTATGTGCACCATTCTAGTATTGGACACTCCTGATTTTTCTAAGACTTTTATCATTGAATGTGATGCATCTAGATATGGTATGGGTATTGTGATCATACAAGAAGGTAGTCCAATTACATTTGAAAGTCACCAATTTAAGGGTAAAAATAATCTCAAACCCATCTATGAGAAGGAAATTATGACCATTTTACATGCAGTCAAACAATGGAAACATTATTTGATGGGTAATCAATTTCAGGTAAAGACTAATCATGATAGTCTCAAATATTTTTTCAGACAATGATTGTCATAAAAATAGTAAAATCAGGTAACTCAAATGTTAGGCTATGATTTTGAAATAATTTACCAAAAAGGAAAGGAAAATGTAGTGGCAGATGCATTATCTAGAAGGGATGAATCAATTGAGGCATTGGTATATACCATGACCATTTAGCAAGTAGATTGGCTAGAGGAAGTAAGATTAGAAGGGGGAAATGATAATGCTACCCATGATTAGATTCAAAATATTCAACAAGGTTTGGGTGGATTTGAAAAATTCATATGGAAGGGTAATGCATTATGGTATAAAGACATATTATACCTATGTAAGGATTCTCTTCTCAAACAAAAAATATTCTAGGAACTTCATGTAACTCCATTTGGGGGTCATTCAGGGTTTTTAGAAACCCATCATAGAGTCAATAAGGATTTGTTTGGGAAGGAATCAAGGGGATGTATAGAAATATGTGGCTGAATGCACGATCTGTCAATAAAATAAAGGTGAAATCATCAGAAACCTAAGTCTTTTTCAACCTTTATCCATCCCTAGCAAGTGTTGGGAAGAGGTGTCTATGGATTTCATTACAAGGTTACCAAGATATGATGGCCAAAATGTTATCATGGTTGTTATGTATCATCTCAGTAAGTATGCTCATTTTTGTTCTTTATCACAATCTTTTTTTAATAGTACAATAGCTTTTGCTTTTCTTAATACAATTCAACAACTGCATGGTACTCTTAAGATCATTATCAGTGATAGAGATCCCATTTTCACTAGTAATTTTTGGATGGAATTATTTGCATATTTGGGAACCAAGTTATCTCATATCTCATCCTATCATATTCAATGAGATGGACAAACTGAGGTAGTCAAAAAATGTCTGGAAGGATATCTCTATTGTTTTGTTTTTGATAAACAGGGTAAATGGGTTCATTGGTTTCCACTTGTTAAATGGTGGTATAATACTTTTGTTCATAGTTATTCCAAAATGTCTCCTGTTTTGGCCTTGTATAGATACCACCCTCCATCCATCACTTCAACCTTGAAGGTCCATCCTAAGGTTCATGCAATTGAGGAATATATTCACCATCAATAAGAGGTCCTTACAATTTTGCATGAAAATTTCGCCATGGCCCAGAATTACATGAAGTAACTCAGAGATCATCACAAGAGTGAGAGGCATTTTGACATTAGTAATTTGGTCTTTCTTCACTTGAAGCCATATAATTAGATTTCCTTTAAGTAATAAAAAAGGATAATAAGTTATCCCTTAAGTATTATGGGCCTTATCAGATCTTACCAAAAATTGGTAATGTTGCCTACAAGTTGGAGTTTCCTTCATCCACTCACATACATCTAGTATTTCATGTATGATGCATGAAGAAAGTCATTGGACATAGAGCTACTTCTCAAATTGAGTTACCAAAATTGGATGAGGAAGGGAGAGTTATTCTTGAACATGAGGTGATCCTTCAAATATGCACTAAGAAGCTATAGTTTAGGGTGATTAAGGAGTACCTGATCAAATGGAAGAATTTTCCATGTGAATATGCCACCCAAGAGGATGAATCCATTGTGCATCAATATCTAGAGTTGATTGAATCTTGAGGACAACATTGTTTTGAAGGGAAGGGGCATGTTATGCTCTTAAACTTTGGCATGTCTGGAGAAATGTGTGGCCAACTTGTAGATTACATACCTCTTTTATATTGTTCTTACATTTATCTATGTTCTTAGTTAGGTCGGCTAATGTAATAACCATGGATAAGTAAACTATATATAAGAGGTAGTGGTTAATCTTTGATCATCATATTAATTATTCTAATCTTATTACATTGTTTTGGAGGTTACTCCCTTGAAGTGGCTCTTATATATTATCCAATATTCTACTCTATTATCAATTATTGTTGTGTGATCTCTATCTTTGCTTATTCTATGCAATATATAAATATTATGTATGAAAATCTAAGTAATTTCATTACAGAAACCTATCCTCCACATCAACATTTACATCAATTTTCATATTTATCCATATACATTGGGGGAACATTTAGGAAACATGTTCTCCATACTTATATAGTTTCAAATTGACCAAATTGCACAATGATATGATTTGGGTACATAATTGTAGTATAATTCCATAAATTGGTATCATTGTTATACATAATTTTAACATGAGACATATATAAGGTGCATATGCTATGTAATGTGTACCTAATAGTTTAAAATCAAATCTATATCTAGGGTTGAGGGAATGTGTTCTAAAATTTATCTCTATCTCTATATATATATATATATGCACTTTATATAAATTTTTATGTCCTAATCTTAGTTTCAATGAATCATAATTATACATATTTTAAATTAAATTTATAAACTAAAATATGGTTGCATCAATAGACAAGTGTACTCCTAAACCTTGCTATCTTTCAATTATAATCATTTGAATGATTTTAATTTCAAATTATATGCACTAAATATATACTGTAACATGATCTTAGTTGTAGGTCAGTCACCAAAAAATCACTCATTGGGCTCAAGTAAAGATAAGGTCTATTATACGCACTTAGATATGCATTCATTTTAATTTAAACTATCATTTTCATTACTAGAATAAAGAGGTGAAATTTTAGACGTTGTAGCTGAATTATAGAGCACCTCAACCTTATACACTTGGAAAATACATATTATGGATGTACCTTCAACTTCTAGGCCTTTCTTACTATGGAAAGGTTTATATACCCTATCTGCATATGAATAATTGATTAAATATTTATCCACCCAATGTTATTCTAATGAATCATACTTTCTATCTTGCCTAAAATGTTATAAACCTAGTTATCTTCCATCTCTACAATTTCTAGACTTACACTTATTTTCTAACTGCCTAGAAACTTGCATCCTAGTCTAGCATAAGTGTCTTATCCAAATACAATTGTCCAGTTCCCTAAAATAATCTAAAGTTACAATGAAATGTATTCCTATGATTGGCTTAAGTTATCTAATGTGATATATTATCCAAATGGACTGGTATAAATAAAATATCAACCCTAATTCTTTCATCACCTAGCATAGACTAGAAAACAATCAATTGACAAAAGCTTCCCTATTTTATCATATTTAAATATTAGTCATAGAGACAACACATATATATTTTTGAAGGACTATAGGGACATTCTATGAGACACATTTTCTAGGTTACAAGCTAGGTCACTATTGTACTTGATTATCACACATTGCATGATTCACACACAAGCCAACACAAAGGGTAGAACTACATAATTTTGAGGCCCTCTTTAGATTATCGGATATATAGATAATACTCATTAATAGAGGGATATCTGGGGTAGTTCAACATCATGTGCCCACTAACCTATTTTTTTCACATCTATTAAGAGGATTAAGAACTAGGGTTTTGTTACATGATAAGGAACAATGGTCTATTATCTAGATTTGAATACATCAAAGAGAAGGTGACACAAAAACCAAAATCATTCAATTGGTTGCATTCAATTTTAGTAGGTATTTTGTACTAGACACCTACATTTAAGTCAGATAATAGTGTTAACATAAACTTCTCAGATCTACGTAAGTGTTTGCAGCTATAGATGTTAAATTTTCAGAATTACATGATTAATCTAGAATTCAGATCTAGTTCACTTTCTACCTATTCTAGATTTAAATATGTATTAGCATAAAAATTATATATCTTGTTTGATTTATCATTGTAATATCTATCATATTTTTACTTTTTATCTTTGACATCTTAGCATAATAAATTCAGTATATGTTTCATCTGAGCTTTGTAAATAACTAGCCTACTTTAGAGATAGTCTACCATCCTTCTTCCCTAGGCTATATCTACTCGCTTTAACCCTAGATTCCATTTAATCTATATTTTAGGGATAGACATGTATAAATTACCTTGGAAGGGATGTAATTTTATGTTTGGTAAATTTGGTTTTGTAATGTGAAAGAGTGTAAATTAGTAGTCATACCCCACTCAAAATCCATAACCTTTAGCCTCATCTTACATTTTGTGCACAAAACATTAAGAAAAAATAATTTGATATTTATAGTGAATGTGAAAGTGGAAAATAAGGTGGTATGTTTATTCATACGTTTTAGCAATGAGTTGTGTGGGGATGGGACATTTTTTACACAATGAAATTGAGAAATTAAGAAGTGGCAGGGAAGGTAAAATACATATAAAACATAAAAGTATTGAAATATTTCAAGGTGAGTTATGTAGTAATGGTGAGGGTAAGTGAAAAGTTATTTCAATTGATGGACTCATATATGCATATGAAAATACACATGAAAAGTTTTTTGACATGTTAAATATGTCAATGCAATATGTCTATTCCACTAAATAATTCCAATTATGAATACATGATTTAATTTGGTGTCATCTCAATGAAAATAGATGACATATATCCAACAACTCCTACAAGAATATATAAAATGCACCATGTGTCAATTCAGATGAGTCCAAAAATTATTAGGAAATAATTATCATTATTTTAGTTACATAAACCAAATTAGACTCTAAAAACAATTAAATCAAAATTGTAAAGTCTTCTTCAATGAAATATGTCTCATGTATAATCTAGTCAACCAACTCAATATGCCATTAGAAAATAGATATGGTTATATATATATATATATATATATATATATATATATATATATATATATATATATATATATATATATATATATATATATATATATATATATATATATATATATATATATTTCTAATATTTTTCCATTCTAATTTTCTATAACACTAATAACATCCACTATATTCGTAACATTAGTGTTAATTGATATTTATTTGGTGAATGGAAGAAAGCTAAAAACCTATTTATAGGATCACATGCACTCCCAGTTTTAGGTCGTCTATTGAACTTGGGTTCAAATCCCCACTAGCCTCTACATACTCTTTAAAAACACTATGGTCATTTTATGTATCATAAATTAGGTACTACCCAAACTATTATAGCTTCCTATATAGAGGCTGCAACTACCATACTAAATATTTATGATTTCAATTTTTGTAATAAACCACCAAATAAACATGTTACAAAAATATACTCTTGTACAGTGAAAATGATAATAATTGGTTCTCTAAATAGACAATGTTGTGAATTATTTGGATTTTCATTTTGTGAAACCCAAAATATTTGGATTAGTGGTTAGAATCTAGATTAAAAAAAATGGCTATGTTTATTTCATCCTTTCTCAAATAAAAATATAAAGGTATTTATCTCAATGACAAGGATTTTATTTATGTCTTCACGTATAATGGTATTTGACAAATGATGTTAGAGAATATAATTATTCAATGACAACAACATAGAGGATATTATTAATGATTTTAAGTATAGAAAGATGATAATTAATACATAAAATTCAATGACTACAAATTTGTTACAAATTTGCTAAACATCCAAGTGCACATGTATAAGATAAAACTAGACATACTATTATTTATGGATGAATAATAATAAAAATATTCAAAAATATTCTTAACTAAAAAATGATAAGGATTCCTTAAATTAAGACACATTTTAGTGTAAAGATAGGTTCAATTAATGCCCTTTGAAATACATGCATAACTCAAAAGAAAGATTTCATGGTAGCTATCTAAAATATAGGTAGTTATTTGAGTGTATCTTTTGATAGATGCATTTTATAAAATAGTTATGCTGGTTGGACAAGGATACCTACTACATATTTACACTAATAACTTAAAACTTGACTCCTTGAGCACCTTGTTCAAATATTAGAGATTAGAGAAAGTGACTGACTTTTTTTTATCAACACACACATTACAAGATTGAAGATAAAAAGGAAATTGATATCACAAAAAAAAATGAAGATTTTTTGTCTAAAAATAAAATTAATCAATGATACCATAGACTTCTTAGTATTAGACATTATTAATATCATTAAATTTTACTCAACCTTCCAAAAAAAATTAAATCTCTCCTCAACACATCAATGTTGGTCTATATTCACTATAATAATACTTTCAAAACATAATTTTTATTTACCAATACTCCTTTAGATTTTAATTTTATATATAATAGGGATAAACTAGCGTACATATCTTAGATAAATCTATGTAAAAGATGCTGAGATATATCATTCTCGAGGTGCTTATATTAAATTGGATTTGTGACATAAGTGGAATAGGTTCCTCGATAATGATATCTCTTAGCATCTTCTACATAGATTTATCTAAGATAGGTATACTAGTAGTAGCTATCCATTTTGTGTATTTATTTAACATATAATATGATTTTTTTCATAAAAATTGAAATGTATAATAAACTTTACATTAAATCATACAAAATTATGATACACATTACATTAAATTACCCAAAAAAATTATATACATAGTCCAAAATTATTAATCTAAATAGTTATTTAATACTCATAAAAATGTATCATACACATCACATACAATGTTAAATAATGAATAAGTACATGATTTTTTTATAATTACATGAAATTATTTTTCCTCTTATGAGTTTTAATCTCTCTTCCTCAACTTTACATTTGGAAAGTTATTTTCCATTTTTTAGCTTTTCATAGCTATCATATGTGAATGGAGTTAAAATTATTAGTCCTTACAAGGATTTTACATGGGATATAGCCAAAAATGTTAATCCTATTATCTCTCTTTGACCTTATGACTTGAGTATTGTTAATTCCCAAGCCAATTTTAAGGGTAGTTGGTTGTACATCACCTTTGTATTGGTAAAATTGAAATTATATATGGAGTTTCATATTCAAACAGTATTCCTATGTAATTGTTAAAATTGACTATAACATATGTTGGTGGTCTTGGTGGGGCACTCCTAGGTTTGTACATTATACTTATGATATACCCTAAAGATCCATTTAAAATACATGCTTATATCTAAAGATTAGGAGTTAACATGACTCTCACATCGATAGGAATCAGTAACTCCATATCAAGTTCATCATTTGGACTTCCCATTGGTGCTTTGACACTTCCTACTTTAGTTGCAATGCTATGTGCAATCGATCTTTTCAATTAATATAATTTTATTTTATTATGGTTATGTACATTATCATTTTTGCAAAATAAATGAATATAATTTTCAAACTCTTCATTCATGGATCTATCTATTACAACATTAATAATGGTCATTAATACAATCATTTATTGTCAAATTTGCATCTTTCAGATTTGTGAATAGCTAATGAAACCTTTGTTGGTCATCACTTTATCCTTCATGTCTAAATATCTTGTCCAAAGTAAAAAATAATTTTAATTCTTCCCACAATAGTTTTGCTCATTTGTTGTTATCATATGGAGGTCTATCACTAGTAGGAGGAATCAAACACAAATCTCCAACCAAAATAATAGATATACCACAAAATCTCATGTTTGCATTTTGAGTAAATGCTTGACAAAGTCTAGAGTCTATGTTCTATAGAAAATTTTGTCCCATGAAGCTCATTTCATCAATCAATATATATTTTATGTGGTGAATATCCTCTTAAAAACTTGTAAGTCGTGTTCCTTCTAATTCAATAAAATCTAAAATTGTGATTCGAAGTTATGCATGGATAGTTGAGGCACCAATATTTATTATTGAAGCTCTAGTTGTTGTAAATGATATAAGTGGACATCACTATGGGAATGATGCATCTTGAAGAGCTTGATGAATGTCACCGATCAGATATGATTTTCATGTTTATGTTATTTCTTAGACTATCATGTGTAAGGGTGAAGTATTTTGACGTACATCATAATGTGTCATTACCATATCAAGTGATATTTTTATTTGGAACCCAAGGTTTCATAGTTCATCTATGGTTTTATGTCATCATCTATAAGAAATCGATTATCTTTCATGATGCTTATGAATTTGATCACTTTATTTGTGTATTCTTCACCTCTATATTCACTATTCCATAATGTTTATCTATCAATATCTCTTCTTTCCAACATATATATATCACTAACTTCTATAATTTGGCCACGTTGTAACTTGTATATGATTTCCCACTCATGTTCCACTATGTTTCATTGAATAGGTTAATTATCATCATCTTCAATGTCACTGTGACTTTCAAAATCTTTTGAAATTGTTCTTTTCTCCACATGCCAATATTTATAATTGAAAGAATCCCAATTTGATATTATTTCTTCATCATCAATTCTAATATCTCTTTGTATATCATGAAATGGCTTGTAAAGTGATAACTCTAGCCAACAGAAATCAATCCATTTATTTGATTCATGTGCAAGGATGAAGAAAAGCCTTGAGAATACTCTCACTATAGTTGCAATACTCTTGTTGACATCTATTGCATTCAGGGCCTTTAGGGGTTTCAGAAACATTTATTACAATATAACTTTCTTGACAAATATAACACATGCTGGTGAAGTAATATTATCTAAGCCATGTTAGAAAATCATTTGAAATGTCTTCAAATCTCTCCCAACCATTCAATTGGGATCAATTATATTTTGATCTCTTTCAATTTATGTATCTTGAATTTTTATTCTTCTTTTAAGTTACGATGTTGACTCTTCTTCTAAATAATTATTTTCCATTCATATTCTTCTTCTAGGTTGAGATGTTGTTTTCTTTTGTATATCTTTATTTTGTGTAGTGTTTGTAACAACAACATCAATTTCAACTTGAAATATATTATACAATGTTTGGAGCACATGATCTATCGATATTGAGTTTGCTTCTTTTGAAACTAATGTCAACATTATGAATCAATCACTAGTAGTGCCTTTAAGATGATTCATAATGTTTTTCTTCATGTTATCTTTCTACCTCAGTTAATTGATCTAAACATATTTGTCTTTGTAATCTTGTTCTTAATACATATTGTTTATCTTGAAATGTTTGTGGTTAAATGTCTTTCATCTTATCTTCATGTTGCCTCTTTTTTGTTTCTAATTGATTATAAATTTAAAAACATATACCTTGAAAATTTAAATCTATTGATAGCTGATGTCAGATGTGTAATCCACTATTATGTTTTTCAAATGAAAATATTACTATGCCAAATCCTTTATAAATATAAATACAATTAAAAGATAAATAAAAAATAAAAAATATATTTTTTAAAAATATTTTATATTGAAAATCCTTTCTCCATATCATCAAATCCTACACACCAAAAAAAGTTTGGATTGTTTACTCTTAAAAAAGCCATCGATTGATCACCTAAAACATATTAAAAAATATTGAAAAATGAAAAATGAAAAATTTTAAATAAAAGTTTGTCAATAAGAAAATTAATATTTATAATTATTAAGTAATTTAATACATTTTATAATTGAATTCCATTGACCGTATAAGAATTTCATCCCAATTTATTTTAATAAAATGAAAGGTGTATGACCTATCTTTAAAATAGGGTGTTTGTATATATTACACAAAACTAAAACAATAATAAATAATAAATAAAAATATAGTTCTCATTAAAAATTAAAAAAAATAAACATTTATATTCATAAACAAATTTCACACACAGTTCATACTTTATAGTCAAAACAGTGTCATATTTTTTAAACAATATTGAAATTTCTAGTTGTAATGTGTCTATATGACCTAGAGCACTAAAGCCTATCAACCTATTAAATTTACTCAACAATACCATGTAGACTAACAAACTTGTAACCAATTTATATCCACACAATATCCTAATCATTCTTAAAATTCACAAGCATTTTCACGCCTGACGACTTCTTCCTCTTCAAGGCTAAAGTCATTTATAATGTGAAATATGTTTCAAATATCTTCCATGCTTTTACCTCTCATCATGTTAGGTACAGTTTGTCATGTCAAGACCCCAAGGATCTGTATGTTCATGTAATTGGCAGCGTGCAAATGACACAAATGACTATATATAAAAAAGAAAACAAGAAGAACAGTAATGTACAAACTTTAATCTTAGAAATAAAATGTTGAGAACCTTGTTGAGAACCAAACCTAAATAAATATATAACAATGTATATATAAAAGTTATTAATTATCCCAAATTTGTTTAAGATTGAAACCTGAGCTTTATATTAAAAATAAACCTCTATAAAACCAAACAGATTAGCTCTATTGGGTTAGTCTGCTTGGACCTCTGTAATAGAATCCTCGTCCAACTTCTTCATTTCCTCTAATGACATATGGAAGTTTTGAACATCAACATGGTTTTAGTAGTAATCGAGGACCTTTCCAAGAACTCTATCATTTACATTGGACATGGGTACGGTAACTTCAAATTCAGACATGTCAACTGCAGTTTTTATGTTGTGGGATTGAAAAGCTACAGCCTTATCAACCTCAAAAAGTTGATAATTGAAACTCTTCAATTTCACCTTGTGATCCTTGGCCATCATATGTGCCACAATATATAAAAGAATAATATAACTATATAAAATATTGTGAAATAAATATATAATATATAAGGTTATACTTGTTGATTTAAATATTGTGTCAGTTCTTATTAATTTTTTAAATTATATTATGTTTTTTGTTATTAATTTTTTTTTATTTATATTGAAATGGATTTAAATAGATGTCATCCATTTTCCCTAATACAGTCATGACATTCTCCATCCCCTTTTCTCATTGTAGAATGACTCTCAACATAATAATATGCTTATGAAGACAACAATACTTAATGAGAAAAATAACCTAGACTTACCTAAACCATATGTGATTAAAGCCTACAAATAAATATCTTCAAACTATTTCATGAATATTTGTTACAAAAACACTATAATATAAAAAATATATTTATATAAAAAATATTAAAACTAAATATCGGGTGACACTTCCCTGTCAATGCACCACCCACATGCCACACCCCACACCCCACACCCCACACCCCACACCTGCCATATATCCACCTATTTTTGTCTATAAATTAAAAAATTTAATACAAATAAGTTTTGACTACATAAATCCTTATGTCAACAATATTAAATACACCATGTACTTACAAAAACACACGCATCTATGAACGAAATTGTTGTATATCCTTTATATAAATGTAATATAGACAATGTATATTTCATACTTTGATTTGTTGTTATTGTGGATTTTTCAAATGGATGTAGAAGGATCCCAATACACTTTAATCTATGTAGGGAAAGAATCGGAAGATCTAGGGTAGAGAACCAAAAATAAACTTGCACTCATAAGAGAACCCAAGGGAATCTTTGTGAAGAGAAGGGGTGTAACAAGGGATTGAGTCTATTAATAATAGAATTATGAAAGAAATAATATTTGTGAAATAACATAATTCCAACAAAATGGATTGTAACTAATGAAAAGTTTCAATGGCTTGGTGCCCCCAGGAAATTAAGTAAAATGCATTCAAAACCCCAAATAATGAAGAATGCCAAGATTGCCTCACATTTTGAGAAACCCATAATATCTAATAATAGTTTGATATGAATGTATTTGGTAGCTATTGATTGGGTTAATAATGGTGTAAATCCTATCCATCACCATAGACACAACTAGTTATAAGCTATTGGATACCCTATGAAATTTGAAATAGGTGTGTAGTGGTAGTTTTACATAATTGTAGTATGCATTTACATTTATCAATGGTTTATTGATAATATATGTTTAGACTAATATGTGTTTAGATGGAAAATTGGCAGTGGACTAGTAATGAAGGTGTTTAAATATAAAAAGTATTTAATATTAATACCATATTTTGGGGTTTCCATGTGGCCATCATTATATTAATGATATCTAGGTGGCTTTAAACTATTCATACTTGGGAAACTGAATCCCTAAATTCAAGATTGGAACCACCCTCTCCTTATTGAAATACACAAGTGTTACACAAATTAATAATCGCAAAATCATGTCATCAGATCACATCATAGTAGAAAAAGTTTTATATAATGATTGCAAAGGAAACAAGTAAAAATAACTTCACTTATGATGATTTCATCTTTTGTTACGATGCATAACTAACATGCTCATGTTCTAAATGATCATCAAGTGCCTTATGATGTTAATTAGTGTGGCTATCTTTGTAAGGACTATGCAGAGGTAGAGACTAATAAGGTCATATTTTTAATCGATATTTCCCTAACCAACTGAAAGCTCATCTTAAAACTAGGGTCACATAGCATCTAGTTTTTTCCATAATTACTCCAAAGTATTTATTTATTTTGGTTAGTAGAAAGTAGGCAATCACAATGAGATGAAAACTACAGTGAACGAGAGGATAATTGCTATCACGCTTATTATTAGTGCAAATTGTTTCAATAAAAACCTTGCCTTCAATATGTATAGTTATCATTGTTTTAAAGATGCTAAAAGTAGTTTGTTAAAGATACATAGAAATGTGAAAAATATTAATATGAGTACAAAATTTACAAGCAAATATCATATATTTTATCAAAAAGTATCAAAAGTTTTCGTACTAGCAAATAGAACAAGTTGTTGCAGTTAAGCCAAGGTTCACTATTTTATATTGTTTAAGATCCTTATGACAAGCAAAGATGTCCACAATTTAAAAATATATTTATAATATAATACATTGACTTTAAATTTGATATTAAACTGATTATCATAAAATAATTGCAACTTTAAATTTAATATTTATTTAAATCTTATATAATTTGTTTTCGTTGTTACTTAAAAATTAGATCAAATAATTATAACTATGAAATCTTACAAGACATACTTAAATCCTTGTAGATCAAGACAACTATGTTATTATGTTTTCTTCAATATCATATATATTTTTTTTACATTACTTAAAAAATAGATCGAATTATTACACTAAAAACATTTTCATTGTTAAGTCAAAAAAAAAAAAAATTGGTCTCGACGTAATATTAGATGCCAATAATGTCGCTCCTCTATTGTTTTAAAAACCGTCCATGTTTGCTCCCATAAGATTAAAAAAAACTGCCTTATATAAAGTCAGATAACTTGTGAGGCAAGTTTTATATTCGACCAAGTCTTGTAACTAACTAAATAAATAAATAAGCAATCAATTATCATAATGGCCAATGACATTATTAAAATTTTAATTTAAAAAACAAAATATTATGACGTACATACCCACATCCACAACGACCTGGGTCTTGCACGACTGCACAGTTTTCAATACATATCGAGGATACTTTCAAAAATACATTCAGTTTATTTTATTCTAATACATATGCCTCATTGATTAAACATTTTGGAAAATATCATGAAAATTTCTCGGGTTACGTAATTTTCAGCGTCTTCCAGGGAGGCCCCTGAACAATAAAGTGAAGTTTGGTGAAACAACAGCCATGACGTCCACCATTTGTAGAGGACCCGCGCAGTACTGATTTGAGTAAGCAAAAGCTGAATGGTTCCGATAAGATCCATTCCAATGAGTTTCGAACAATTCTGCACCGTTGCTACACATTGACGTTCTCTCTGCATTTGTTACACCCACGGCGGGTTAGGACCTGGCGTGGAAAAAACACAGCAGAACAAGCTTTCATCATGATTTCTTCAAAATGCGTTTAAATAACTTATATAACAAACTACTTTTAAATACTGAAAGCAATATCTATTTATAACCGTGGAACAAGGGTGGAAAATGCTCATTGAGTATCATGATGATAGATCGCATCATTGCTTTCATCATCATTCCTCGTATGATTGCTGGGTCTATCATGATGAAAGTAATGAGTATTGAGCGGATTTTTCAGCAGCATTTTCGTTCGTGAAAGCAATGATGAATTTGAAAGAAGTGATTGGGTATAAGTGTGAGGTTTAATGATAGGTCCTGAATAATTTATGAGTGTCTATTTAAATTTAATATTTTTAATCAGGGGTAATGGGTTATTTGTGTATTTATAAAGTGGGTCGAATAATTATAAGAAGACTTGTCCCATACAAATTAATTTGGAATAAGATTTAATCTCCAGACTAAACCTCGATTTCTCGATTATTAAAAAATTAAAAAAAGTGAAAAAAACAATTTGAACAGGGCATACAGGGAACGGACGAGAGAAAACTTTGCTCGACCATGTCCTCACAACGTCTGTCACAAGACCCCATCCATGTTGATGATGTTGCTGATTTTTTGCAGCTTTTGTGAAAGCTTTTTTTTTAATGAATCAACAATCTTATCACTCTGGTCTCTTTTCTGGTCTTTCGTGATTTGTCAGTTCTAGTTTAAGTTTAATACTTTTAAATTTTTAATTAGAAGTAATCAGTTATTTTGTGTTTACAAAACCAGTTGAACGGTTATAAGAGAGCTAGTCCTATACAAATTAGACTTGAATAACCTTTAGATCATCAGATTAAATCTCAATTCTTCTAATTATTAAAAATCGCTGCATTTAAAGATCTTTTCCTCAACTTCTCCGAGTAAAAATTTGACGATTATAAATCCCAGAATCTGATAGAAGAGCAGCCCCAAAAATTTATCAGCAAAATCAGAATCTATAATTTCAGAGACTTGATACTAAATCACACATCACAAAGAAACCCCATGAATATGAATTCGATCATTAGACTATATCCGGCAAGCTTACCTATCAAAGAGATAAGCGAACATCGTGGCCTTGGGTCAAGTGCATGGGGCTCTTATAGTAGAGGAGCAGCCTCATGCAATGCTCATCCCATTTGAGTACTTTTTGATGGGATATGGCTTTTACAGGCCAACTCAGTCTTCGCAAGGCTATGGGCCCAGCCCAAACGAGTCCGTCAAATCCACCCATCTCAGATGAGTTGGTCTCTTTAGAGAGTTTGGGATTGAAGCTGAATCCCAGAACGACACGCTTGGCAGGAAAGGAGTAAAAGAGCAGAGCAGAGCAGAACTGGACTGCTCAAACCTTTCACGATAGGGTTAAAAATGTAGATCATGTTTCATACAAAATTGAGAATATTAACAGTGAACTCGAGATCATGATGAAACAAAATTAATCCCACGAACAAGAACAGGTTCGAGATGCAATAGAGAGATTGTTTCAAATCTGAGGCTACAGAGGAGCGTAGACAAGGTAAACTTTAAATAGCACAGCAATTGAAAATCTCAGTAAAGTCGCTGAAAGCGTTGAGATAATATTTAGGGGCGATTTGATTATCATCTTAGATGTTAACATGTATTTTGGCACCATTTATAAAGCTAAATTTGAAGCATTGTATAGAAGATAAAAAATAGAAAAAGAGAGACGTCAAACTTTTTTTTGTAGGAGGTTCTCAGATAATCGTCGTAACTTTCAAAACAGGTATATCAGAAAGTGGCGCCTGAGGAGCCTGCTAGAAGAATCTTGCGGTTAGGTGACTACTTTGAATATATACATTTCGAGCAGATTTATATACAAAGAAATACTCCATAAGGAATACTATAGAAATCAGCATAGAAAATCAATGAAGAAGATTGGATCAGAGTCCAAACGATTCTGGAGAAATCAACAGAGAATCGATGAAGAAGATTGGATCAAGTTCTAAACAACTCTCAACAGAGAAAAACTAAATTGTTATGGTATATGAATAACTTGAACTGTTTTGAGCATTTAGGAGGATGAGAAAGCATATTACTGAGAAAAGCATGTATAAAGTATTGAACCTACTTTACAGAGTCGAGGATTTTATCCTTTTTCAAAGTAGGGGTTATCACAAAAGGTAATTTGATTACTGCATAAGGATTTGTTTCTGAAAATATGAGTATATATCTTAGTGGGGAAAAAGAAAAAGCTTGGCAAATGATTTAGTTCTGATCTACTGTCTTCACAAGTACTTTGTTCGTAAAATTTCTCCTAAATAAAACCCATAAAAATTATATATATCTATATATATAGATTTACAACACTAACTGTGCATAACACAAAACACGCACAATTAAACATTTCAACCATTATAGACAACCGCACTCATGTGCACAGGGATTACACGCATCTTATAAATTCACGTCCACCAGAATAGGAAACTTTGAGGTACAGAAACACACTCAAGTTATGTTGCATACAACAAAGATGCTCAGCTTAAATCTCCGAATACAAGGTACATAAAAGGAGTACGATAAGTTAACTGCAGTGAAGCCATTTTGACTACGCCATAAACGTCGTGCAAGGTTACACTTTACTGTGCTACTCAAGGGTTATCAAAGCATAGTTATACAACAAAACCAATACAGGAGAATGTCTCTAAAAAAATGAAACATGATCCGTCAATGATATGTTGACAGTGATTTCCACAAAATACACTTGCAAGCACATTAAGGCTACTTAAGCTACCAAGCTCCAAATTCGCCCATCCTCTAATCCAATCATTGTGCTAACCATGAATATGCTAGACAAGGAAAATTATTTGTGTCGAGGTAGAATCACCTAAACACGGTGTAACTAGGCTTGACTTGCTCATCTCGCAGCCAAGTCACTATTTCGTTAAATCGGCTATCAAATGGCGATGGATAAAATATCCTAAGTGGAAAATAATTAATTATGACAATTCTCTCCAATTCTAATGACTACAGGGTACTACTATGAACCCACAAAAACAATTACTAAAGGGTAAAATGCTAAATTAACATAGTGTTTCAAATAGGATTTGCCGTAGAAAAACAATTTTGCTCATTATTATTTTTTGAATAAACTGGGTTCAGAATTGAGCCACTAAAAATAGTAAAAACATTTAGAAAAGCTAATTCAAATCTATTGTACAAATTTAAGGGTAAAAAAAATTACTATCAGCATTTGTTTTCACTTAATGGCTTCTATATCTATTTTTGGAAAGTCAATTTTGAAACAACTCTGTAAGTTGAAACATAACATCAGGCGCAGAAAATCAACAATTACCTCTGAATAAGGACCCACCAAAAGACATCTGAATGAGATAGAAAAATATTGGTTGCAGATTATAATTCTCGTATGATAAGGCTATAATTTAAAAAAAATTGTTCCATAAAATCTCGAGTTCAGATATTAATTTGAGTTTATTTCTGAACTAATTTGATTTGATTTTCAAACCAAAAAACTCATAATGTCAACTTGAACTGAAACTTATAAAATTAAAAAATTCGTCCAGACATGAAATAATCAGTCCAAGAGGATGATATAGTTATCAGTGTGCTTCACATGGTAGTCATGAAGTTTCAACTTCATATGCACCGTACCAGAAAGGTTTCACAAGATGCTTAATCACTCGCCACTGTCAACCTACCAAATCAGATTTTAATAGTACTCTAAGTTCAAAGAGAGTCAAAATATATTTGTACCAGGGGTACTCATTAATAACCAGGGTTAGGATTTACTCGCTCGACTCGGAATATTTATTTGAAACATTTACCACATGGTTCTACAACACATGAAATTAACCCCTGAATGGCCCGATCGACAAGATGTCGTTGAGGCTAAATTATGAAAACACTTTTTCTAGGGTAATCTTTTAAGGATGAAACTATAATCATTTATAATTTTTTTCATAATTATAATCAACCATTGCTTATGACTGTATTTCCTACATATGTACTTATGAGATATTTTTATCTTAATGCGCTTCCTTAGTATTTTAGTATAATTAATTAACCCTATTTTATAGAAGGAGCAGAGAATTCATTTTACTTAAGATTTTGATATGGTATGATTACAATTATATAGAATGCTTTTGCTCTTATTTACTTTTATATTACTCACGAGGTATAGAGATGATAGTGTTATTATTATGAAGAGGAAGTGATAAACATTTTTATTTATATAGAATGCTTTCGCTCTTATTTACTTTTATATTACTCACGAGGTATAGAGATGAT
>JARHVA010007040.1:760000-770639 GCA_037957365.1 Torreya grandis
CACTGCAAGTCTCAGAAAAACCAATAATAATAGCTAAAGTCAAGAGAGTAAAAAACATATGCTTCAAGGTGTCACAAGAAAGCAAATGGCTCAATACTCGGACATAATGTTGAAGAAGGTGCACTAGATGGAACAAAGGCCATCAAATACAAATGCACATGGTGGACTCAAAAGTCACAATGGAACTCAAATCTACATAAGTGGTCTAGATCTACTGCCAGAACACAAAAAACAATTGACACTATTTTCATCAGAATAGTGCATGTGAAAAGAGATTATCAGAGGTGTCAAAAGTGAAAAAGGTTCACCAAACCAAATTTGATCTAGCGCCAGAAGATGCGGTGCACCAAGGGTTAACAAGGAACATGACAACTGAAGAAGCTAGATCTGCACCATACCCCCATACTATTTATAGGTGGAATGATGCAAAAATATTTATATGAGAGGGCTAAATCCACTACTCGAACACATACAAACTGACACGAATGCACCAAAATAGCTCTGCATCTAGCTAAACGAGACTATCAATCTTTAAAAGAAAGAGTGTCTAAGATACAAATAAAATCTCTCAAGAAGATGGCCTTGGCGGTGATGAGAAGGCCAAGTAACTGAAGGAGTGAAAATGTGCTTATAATAGAGCACACATACACATGAAGGTAGACAAGGTTGAATCAACAAACCCCCAAGACACTTTATAACTCTCAGAGGAAAAAATATCCCATAAAAAAAAAACACTAGATGACAAAAGAAACACTAGAATGTTGTCAATCTATAGAAGATGCCATCAAGGGACATTAGAGTTGTTCCAAAACAAGAGAGTTGTGTGCAGATGAAAAAGTAATATATCAGAGGAACCACACTAGTAAAATTCTCGCAAAGAATGCCAACACTGCCAGCACAATAAATCCATCCTAGATAAACATGGATGATGGATGAAGATGATTGCATGAGTGGGTGCTAGTCAAAAATAAAAAAATGTGAGGCAACATCCAAAAGTGTGTCAGGGTCATCAGTCTTGACACATCCTCAAGACTCTCATGCCTAAGTGGAGGTGAAGCAAAACTCTATGTTGCTCAACATCCTCATTAAGAGTGAAGCAAACAAAAAGAGGAGTCATGCAATCAAAATGTCCCAATCAAGATGAAACACCTGCTGGATATCCAATGTCATGTTGAGAAATCCATGTAATAATCTAAACATGGGTAGCTAGTCCCTGTAAATGCTTATCAAGGCCAATAAGTTCAAGCATGTTATAGCCAAAGGCATATATGCATGTGTAATTTGAGTGGGATGCACAAAGTGTGCAACAACAACATGCACCAAACAAACAACTACATAATGGGAGCAACAAGAACAATGTGGTGCTCGAGATATGGAAGGGAAAAATCTCCAATATTGATGAAACAAGTGGGAAGCTAAAAAATAGGCTTGTCTTTTGCTAACTAAAAATTGTGGCAAATGATGAAGGCAATGCAAAAACACACCCAAAGAATCAACTGTAAAATCAATGACAAGTTGTAAGACATTAGTTAACACTGAAAAAGCGTTCACGAGAAGAATATGTGGGCCAAGAAGGTACAATGAGCAACAAGCTTCAAAAATGAAAGGGAAAACAATAAAATTATATGTTTCGCTTATGAGGGGGTTTGACTCCCTACCAGACCGGACCTCACCCTTCCTCTTCAAAACTTGAATTAAATGCAAAAAAAAATACTTTTACTCTATATAATAATGCTCTTCTTTTTAATAAATTTTTCTCACTTAACAATTTTGTCTAACTTGAATAATCACCCCACTTTCACCAAAAATAAATAAATAAATAAAATAAAATAAAAGGTCCCCACTAATTACAAATGCCCCGTTTATAATAACACAAATGCATTAATGTGTCCACCACTTTGAAAATGGACACATTGAAAAAGTAAATCTCTCTTTAAAGAAAATGATTTACCCACTTTAAAATAATCCACCACTCAAAGAGTGATGTCCCCTTTATGTCCGCCACAAATCTCGTTGAAGAGATCTACCTCATTTTTCAAATCATCTCATCATTATATGTCCCCCACGAAATAACAAACTGTTGGACTTTCACCATCCACCTTTAAAATCTACCACCCCTTCATATTTCAAGAAAGGTTTTAAGAAGAGTACAACTGGCCACCCAGGCCATGGGCCTCTCAAAATTTTAAACATAAGAAAATCTTTTAAAGATTTTCTTGACGCGGCTTTCGAAAGAAAAAAAAATATTAAATAATAAAACTCACATTTCAAGGAAAGCGAGGTGGAGATAACTGACCCAAAGTCAAGCCGTGGGGTAACAGCGAGGAGATCTGATCACCATGGAAGGGTTTGATGCATCAAGTTTTCCTTTGAACTGAAGAGAGGTTTGTTGCTGGACTGATAGGAAGGCGTCGACGTCTTCCATGGCAGGAGAAGCTGCAGGATTTTGGTGGCGGTCTGAAGGCAATGCGTGGAGACCTCAGTTGTGAATAGTTTGACGGTGAGGAAAACAAGTTGCCATCTCTGCATGAATGCAAGTTCTGCGATGGTTTGGAGGGACGAGAAGGCAGCTTCACTGCATTCTTTCTGAGAAAGACTTCGTCTAAAATGGAAGAGGGTTGCCCATGCCCAACAGAATGCCTTCCATATCTACTCTATGAGGTGGTATTCTCACAGTAGCAGAGAATTCGAAGAATTGATCTCGCATATTCTTAATGAAGGGCCCCGCAGCAATGACTGTAATAGAGAATGAGAAGACTTTTGGAAGTGATCATTCACATGATCATCGACTGTTGGAGAAACCGCCTCGGCTCTACTTCTCTCCCCACATAAACCTTGGCAAGCAAACAACAAGAGGAGTCAACTGACACATCGAAACCCACAATCCCACCATCAAAATAGAAACTCAGAAATCAAACCAAGCGGGCCGTGAATGAAGATTTTTAAATATATAAAAATAGACTACTGTTCAGACAGAAAGCAGAAACGAAGAATAGCCCAAACAAAAAAAAAAAAAAAAAACTTTTTCAAATTATTTGAATCATTTTTCATAAAAAAGTAAAGATTTATTAAAATGTATTAATGGAATTGTGAACATGTTTTTCTAATTAAAAAATATTTTAAATTTATTTAAATAATAATTTGCATGAAATATAAATTAAACTTATTTCTAGCATTTCAAAAGTTTTGTTTTCTAAAAATAGATTAATTAAATATTAACTAATTATTAAATATTTTACATGTTTGAAACTGATGTAGAACTGGTACTCAACACCAATTAATCAACATTCTCCCTCTTGATGTTGAGTGAACTAATAATTTGATCTCAGAGTTTCAAAAAATGAACTTTTGCATAGTTTTAGTGAAGATATCTGCAACCTATTCTTGTGTATTTATATACTTTAATTTTATATCTTTCTTCTAAATCAAATATCGAATAAAATGGCACTTAAAATCAAAATGCTCTGATATATTGTGATTTATGGGATTCTTGGCTAATTTGATAGCACTAACATTATCACAAAAAATCACTGTATGCTGAATTTGTTTCTCTCCAATTTATTCTAAAACCTTTTGGAGACATAATCCTTGTGTACCTGCTGAAGTGACTTCAATATATTCTACTTATATAGATTAATGAACAACTAAATTTTGTCTTTTTGAACTCCAAGCAACCAAACCAGAACCAAATGAAAAACAATTCTCGGATGTTGACTTTCGGTAATCTAAGCTACCACCCCAATCAGAATCACTAAAACTAAAAAGTTTAAAATTTTTAGTACCATAATAATGAATACAAAAGTCAACAGTACCTTTCACATACCTCAAAATTCTCTTTGCATCCTTCATATGAATTTCAAATGGGTCAAACATAAATCTTGATACAAGAGAAATTGAATAAGTAATATCTGATCTTGTGTGAGTTAGAAACATTAAGCTTTCACCAATACTTCTATAAGTTGTCTCATCAACTCTTTTAACACCATCTTCTCTACATAACATAAATCTATGAGCAATTAGAGTAGAGATTGGTTTACAGTCAGCCATATTAAATTTCTTCAACATATCATTTGCATACTTTGTTTGAAAAATGAAGATGTCATCTTTACTTTGATGAACCTTTATCTCTAAAAAGTATTTTATAAGAACTAAATTTTTTATTTTAAATTTAGTCATCATTACAATTTTGAATTCATCCTTCATCTTAGAATTACTACCCATATACAAAAAATTATCAACATACACAATTTCAATAAGTATATCATTACCTTCTTGCTTGTAGTAAAGAGTAGGCTTACTTTTATTTCTTTTGAATCCATTCTGCTAAAAATATCCATCAATCCTTTCATACCATGCTTTGGGTGCTTGTTTAAGGCCATACAAAGCCTTCTTCAACTTGTAGACATGACATTCTTTACCTTGCACTTCATAACCTTGTAATTTTTCTACATAGACTTCTTCTAAGTATCCATTCAAAAAGGCACTTTTCACATCCATGTGATGTATGCTCCATTTATTTTAAGCTGCTAGTGAAATCATAAACCTAATAGTCTCTTATCTTACTACTGGTGCAAATGTCTTTTCATAATCTACCCCATATCTTTGTGTAAAACCCTTAGCAACTAACCTTATTTTGTGTCTTTCACCATTTTCATCACTGTTGTACTTAGCTTTGTAGACCCATTTAGTACCAATCTTTTTCTTATCATATGGCATCTTTGTAAGCTCCCAAGTATCATTTCTATGAATAGAATCTATTTATTATTGCATTGATTGAACCCAAACATCATTAGTACATGCATCTTCAAAACATGATGGTTTAAAATCAGCATGTGTAATTAAAGCATAATTTACTGTCTCACCTCTTGAACATTTTTCATGTGACTAGATTTGTGTACGCTAATAAATTTTAATCACAATTTTTCCCTTTCTTGAAGAATTAAGACTTAAATTAGGGGCTATGCTTGAAATACATGCACTAGATGAGGGGCTACTTAATGGACTTGTAGCACTTGGCATTAAAGTACTTGTGGGATTCTCATTATTAATATCATCATAATTATCATCAATAAAAATAGATTTAGACTTCTCAATATTTAATTTATCTTTATCATGATCATACACTCCCCATTCATCAAAAATAACATCTTTTGACACAAGTACAATATTGATGATAGGATTATAAAGCCTATAAGCTTTGCTTTGTTCAGTGTACCCAAAAAAAATACAAGACTTACTCTTTGGATCTAATTTATTTTTTGTCTAGTCAGCTACGTGAACATAAGTTAAACAACTAAAAACATTAAAATATTTGACCTTAGGTTTCTTTTCATGCTATGCTTCATATGGAGCCATCTTTTCAAGTGCACTAATGGGACTTCGATTCAGAATATATATTATTGTATCAACTACATCACCCTAAAAAGAGTTATTCAATCCCTTTATTTGTAACATGCTCCTTACCATTTCAACCACTATACGGTTCTTCCTTTCAGTCACACCATTCTATTGAGGAGAGTAGGTAATTGTGAGTTGCCTTTTGATGCCATTCAAATCATAATAATTCATAAAATTCACCTCCACGATCAGTCCTTAAGAACTTTATTATGTAACCACTTTCATTCTCTATAAGGGATTTAAATCTCTTAAATATATTAAATGATTCACTTTTTTGCTTCAAAAAATAAATTCAACACTTTCTTGAATAATCATCAATAAATGTAATGAAATATGATGACTTACCCAAACTTTTTGTTTGCATAGGATTACAAATATCTTAGTGAACTAATTGAAGTGGATGATAAGCCCTCCATGCACCACCTTTTGGAAAATTTTCTCTTACATGTTTGCCTTTAACACAACCTTCATAAAATTCGTTATGTTCTTCAAACTTTAGCAAACCATAAACTAATTCTTGTGATGTTAGTAACTTCAAACTTTGAAAATTCAAGTGTTCATAGCTAAGATGCCTTAACCAACTTTTATCTTTGTATGCCATATTTTCAAGGTTGTTACTATGCTCTCTAAACTTCAATGGGAACATCATATTCTTAGACATAGGTACAATTGTAACAACCTTATTTCCTTAATTATTATCATAGATAGTGCATTGCTTATTATTAAAAACCACCGTATAATTCTTTTCACATAGTTCTCCAATACTCAACAAATCAAGTTTCAAATTTGGGGTGTAATAAATATCATTAATACTTCTCTCACCTTCTGTAGTGTCCACCTTCATAGTCCTTTTTGCCAAAACCTCCAGAGATTTATCATCACCAAGTTTGATATTGGTTTTTAAATTTTTATCCATTGTAGAAAATAACACATTATTTCCTACCATGTTATTAAAACAACCTGAGTCGAAATACCATACCTCATTATGACTATTTTCAGCTTTGTTATATGAAATGAATAAATTTCATGATGAATCACCATCATCATTAGCATAATTAACACATTTTTTTTTTTCTTTTAATCTATATTTCCAATCAAAGTGACCATACATATGGCATTAATAGCATTGAATATTTATTTTATGAAATCAACCTCTACCTTTACCTCTTGTAGCTGAACCACCTCTTCTTCCTCTGCATCCTCTTTAATAATTGTATCCTCTTTAATAACTATAGTTCATAGATTTACCTTCTCCCTGATTTATTTTGAAATTGTCTTTGCCCTCTATATGGCTATTCATGTTGCTAGTGCTTTCATTCTTTGTGATCTTTAATTTTGAGGAAAAATCCTTCTCATCATTTTCATTTAATTTATATCTTAGTTTGTCTTCATTGGACACAAGAGATCCTACCAGGTGATCAAACTCATGAGTAGTCAAATCTTTGCTTTCTTCAATAATTATGGTAATATGATTTTACCTTGGTGTTAAAAATATTAACACTTTTTTTAAATTAACCTTTTTATTCAACATTTTTCCAAGTATAGCCATCCTGTTAACTACATCATTTAATTTTAAATATAAATCACTCACATTTTCAAAATTTTGCAACATTAAATTCCCAAATTCTCTCTTTAATGTTTGCAATCTAACCATTTTGACATACTCACTGCCTTGGTAAGCTTCTTTTAGAGTCTTCCACGCATCCTTGGCTATCATTGCACCTATAATTATTAGAAATATGCTCTTGTCAAGAGTTATTTGAATACGAAATAAAACTTATGAGTTCTTCTTCTTAATTTTCTTTCTTGGCTTGCCTATCATTAGCTGGAATAGTGGCCCAATTAACTGATTCATGATAACCTTCCATATTTTTTTTCCTATCAAAAGTGTCATCATCTTGATATTTCAATAATCATAATCATTACCAATAAATTATGAAATATGAAGACTATTAAATCTTGGCACGATCAATTGTTATAAATATGTGAAATAAAAAAAAATCACCCAAAAACTAAGCTCTGATACCAATTGAATATTTTTAAATATATAAAAATAAACTACTACCCAAAATAAAATGAAAAACCATAGTCAAATATATGCAATATTCATAACAAAAAAAAATACATAATAGGTAAAATAAAAATAAAAATACTTCTTCAAATTATTCAAATCATTCTTCATAAAAATAAAGATCCATTATAATGTATTAATAGAATTGCATGTGAACATGTTTTTATAATTAAAAAATATTCTAAAATTATTTAAACAATAATTTGCATAGAATATAAACTAAAGTTATTTCTAGCATTTCAAAAGATTTGTTTTCTAAAAATAGATTAACTGAATATTAAATAATTATTAAATAAATTGCATAATTTTTGAATGTTTAAAATTATTATAAAACTAGGACTCAACATCAATTAACTAACAGTGAAACCACATAGTAGTGTAGTAACGCCTATATGAAGATCTTCAAAGGATGTTAGTTACAACTTTAGACTAATGAGAGGGAATTTGTTGATCCACAACCAAATAAAAAAAAATCTTAAGATGGTGAAGCCTTCATAGATGCTCTTATGGCCTTCACACTAGATGCAGTCATATAGGTCAACTAGGATCATAATCAAAGTTACTAGAACAAGGTTGGCACCAGAATACTAAAGCTCCTTTCCAATGAAGTAGGCTAAAATTATAATATTTTACACAAAATAAGTGTCATCAAGACACATACTTCACTTATATAGATTACAAACTCAATTTTGGAGAACTAGACGTGTGGTTGAGTGTAGACCGTGAGATGACTATCATCATCATTAAGTCCTATGTATCTCAATAATTCAAAAATTTATTATATGATTATTCACCTCCTAGAAATCTAGTATTTAAAATGAGTCAAAGCAAAGGATTCTATGTTGCTCACTAGGAAACCAACATGGTAATTATCGTAAGGAAATATCTAGAACTAGTAGCACAAAGCCATCAAGTACCTTAGGAATTAAATACTCAAGTGCAATAAAAAATATCTTGCACAAAAATGATGAAAACAACAAATATTAGTTATAGACTTGAGAATGTAATAGAGGGTTGTATAGCCAGTAATGTAGATTTTAATAAATCTAATACAATGTTGACCACTACAATTCAAGCATAGATCTAATGTAAAGACCAATAAGATGCATGGACTTTTCAAAAATGACCTATAAAAATACATGAGACTTTATAGATTGCTAAATAAATTAGATTCAAATAAGGTAAATGCATTTTTTATTGACTGTAAATTAGAGCATGTAATACTTATAATGCAAAATTGGATATGAAAATCTAATGCATACAAGATTTAAATATCCATAGTATGCATAAATTTACATCTCTAAGATAAAACAACCAAGTGCTAATATGAAAAATTATCATCTAGTATGGATGAACTCAAAAAATACCAAAGATAAAATACATTTCAATGAATAATGGTTGTATAGAGTAACTCTGATGCCATGTTGGAGTGCTCAACGTACTCACCTAGGGTATCCCAAGGAGCCATTACCATAGATGAAAACATGAATGTATTAATCACACAAAGAATAGAAATATCTATAATATAAAAGATAGTATTACGTATCTCCTCACCTCCTTTCCATGTAAATGCACTCCAATAGTGTCAATAAATAGGAGTTAGAGGTAAGTGGAGGACAAGTAGGTGGCCCTCCCACTGGATGAGTGGTGAGATCATTGTCTCCCACTAAAGACTGAGTGGTGAGGTCATTTTTACCCGCTGAGGAGCTAGTGTGACCCACTAAGCACTAAAAACATGTGTAAACAAGATTAGTCTTAATCAAGCCCTAATCGAGCTTACCTAGACTACTCTAACATAAGTAGTGATGTTTATGGTAGCTAGGAGGTATAATAAGGGATGTTGATTATTGTGAGGTCAGATTAGATGGTTTTTAATGTAGATATTATTTGGTCACACATGCATATGTTTGCTTCTATCATCATATTTTAGTGTTTAGATTAGATTAGCATGATTCAAAATGATTCATTATTGCTCTATATTACTTTGTCAAGGGGTTAATCTTATGTCGCCACATTGTATTTCCACCATTAATGGCATCTAGTTTTGTGATTATGATTCACAATATGATAATATCATTTGTATACACACTAATTTATTTAGCATTATAACATATCAAAATATAATTTAGCTTCAGTTGATAGGGGAAATAGAGAGGATGATAGTATGGCAAATTGTTAGTATGAAAACTACTTACATGTAAATATTCTTAATTATTGATTTAAATTAAATATTGGCCAAAATGAGATCAAGTAAAAAATTCACAATATTAAAAGCTATAATAATTTTAAAATTTTAATAGTGATAGTTTGGTTAATTCAAAACTTTGATTGTTGTTTCACCTATTGGCTAGAGTCCTGCACCGATGATGATGCTTTTATAAAAGGAGGAGAATGTAGTACCCCTATTTTGAATCATTTTATGCATAGTCATCTTTGATACTATTGTTTTAAGTGGTGATCCTTTAGGTGTGTTCAAATCTTGACTACAAATACTTAGTGTTATCCTAGTTATTTTCATATTTTGATTATATGTGTTGTTATACAATGTGGACTTGATTGTTTTGTCATTGACATGCCATTTTATTGGACTAATATTAGATTATGTTTCTACTTGTGTTGTACTTTCATAGATGACTCTGTGTGTGTGTGTGTGTGTGTGTGTGTGTGTGTGTGTGTGTACACACACACATATGTATACATACATATGTGTGTGTACACACACACATATATGTGTGTACGTTGTATACATATGTGTGTGTACACACACACACACACACACACACACACACACACACACACACACACACAGAGTCATCTATACAAGTACAACAAAAGTCAAAACATACTCCAAGATTAGTCAAATAAAATCACATCTCAAGAACAAAATAATCAAGTCCACATTGTATAATAATGCATATAATCAAAATATGAAAATAACTGGGATAACACTAAGTAGTTGAAATCTTGACTATAAATACGTAGTGTTATCCTAGTTATTTTCATATTTTGATTATATGTGTTGTTATATAATGTGGACTTGATTTTTTTTATCATTGACATGTGATTTTATTAAACTAATCTTGGATTATGTTTTGACTTGTGTTGTACTTGTATAGACGACTATATGTGTGTGCATGTGTGTGTGTGTGCACGTGCGCGTGCACGCGCGCG